>DWLI01002632.1:0-12888 GCA_018249915.1 Cecropterus dorantes dorantes
TATTGAATTATAAAATTGCATCTTAGAATTCAAAAAAATATATACGGGAAGACCCAGTTTATTCCGCCCGGGGTTATCACCGCCACACCTGTTTCTAGCGTGAAGCAGTTTCTTGCGTTTCGGTGAAAGGGTGTGGTTGCAGGCTCATATTTATGAGGCGACCATCTTAGTTCCCAAGAATAGCAACGCAGCTGTGATCGACTTCAGATAGAACCCCTTTTCTATATGTAGTTGCTTACAGATATCCATGGGCGGTAGTAACAACTTACCATCAGGTGGACAGTATGCTCTTTTACTACTTCTGTCTGATAAAAAAAATCTAAACAATAGACATTTCGTAACTTAAGGTACGTTTTGCTGACCTTGCCGTGTTAAATCTATAGATCCACGCAAAAAAATTGCGCATCCTTTACAAGCATGTTTTTGTACTAAAAGTGTGACTTGGCAAAACTCATATTTTGCTAAATATAATGTATGACTTTAATATTGCTTACATGATGCATGAATTCGTCAAAATTAAATAAATTTGAACGAAGAAATTGAAATAAAATCGTTGATCCTACTGGCTTATCAAAGAATGCTCCACGTGTGACTGATATACACATTTTTATACGAGTGAAGTAGCAAACGATAATGCAGTTTATCTGATGGTAAATGGCCACTGTTGCCGATAGACATCTGTAACCACCTTCCTATAGAACTGGGTTTTATCTGAAGCCGATCACAGGTGCGTTGCAACTCGTGAAAACTAAGATGATCACCTCAAATGTAAATCTGGCAGCATCCTTCAACTTTGATCAATAATTACGTAACAGTTCACATTAGAAATAGATTTGTCATTAAACTTCTCTGCTCGAATCATACTTATTGAGGTTTGAACAGTTGGTAACACTCAGTGTTTCCTCAGGGCCCTGATGAAGAAGTACAAGATAGGCGAGCTGGTGGAGGCGGACCGCACGCACAGCAAGCCCGCCTTCTCCCCGCAGTGGAACAACGACCAGCCGCAGGAGCAGGGCAAGTGCGTAATCGCGTAGACCTCGCACCACCACCACCGCCACACCTCAACCACACCTCTCCATCATGTATCTCAGACTTCCACCTATCTGTCTTTTCAATAATGCGTTATTTTAACAGGCACAAGATATTTTAAATATGCAAGGCACGCATTTAAGTCGTATTGCGACCGGTTCAATTTGAGAAAAAAACCGGTTTTGCCCTAACGAGTGCCTTGTGCGTGTTGCATTACTGCTTAAATTAAAATAGTTAACGAAAATAATATATTCCGTTATTGGCCAATAATACTCGCGATTCACTCACAACACTATGGTAGGAAAAAAAGTAAGTTTCGAACTTCGACACTTGGCCTTTGGCAGCTCTAACCAATATCTCATTTACGCTCTATCCCTTCTTTACCTCTTTGCATTAATTAACGCTAGTACTTCCGACGTAACAACTGACACTCCTCGCGTATTATATGTTATAGATTTTGTATCTGTGTGTCTGTCCGTACCCACGTCTCTTAGCGGCTTAACCTATTTGAATGCGTTTGATTTAAATTTAACATCAAATATTATATGAAATATTTGTCCAATGACTAAATCGTAGATTTCTTTCTACAACAAAGGTTGTTAATTACTAAAATTCCACTTATTAATGGAATTCAAGTTTGTGGCTCTGAGTATATCCTGACTAAGACCATGACAATGACCCCTCATGCTGCAACAAGAACAGCCTGCAGAGTAGCTGACTCTTCGACATTTAACAGAATGCGCGTCTCGTTTAGGCTCGTTTAGTTAGCCTAGATAAAACAATATTTTATTATACATTTAAAAGATACTGATATCATAATATCCACTTAATTGGACGTCTGTTGACGGCTCTATTTTTTTAGTTGAGTAGTTATTTGTTAGTTATTGCCAATGAAATGAGCTAATCGTTTAATAATACTTTTCTAAGCCAAATAAAGATATGATACGGTTTATTTAAAATACACAATTAAACGTGATCTGAATGCAAACTAAATAATGTCAGCTTCATTGCCGTACGACTATTTAAATAAATCGTTCAAAAAGCCTGTTATTTTAACTAATATATTCGTTATTGTTGTCTTTATAAAGTATATTTTCGATGGTAATTGTATTAAGGTAATGTTTTTTCAAACGCTTTACAATCGTATAATTATATTATATCTATTTACAAGGATATTTTTTTAATTACTTAATGTGTATGGTTGCATATTTTAATATTTACATATATTATTATAGTATATTTATTTCGTGTAACCAACAAATACGCCGTACAAATTTAAGTTGACCCGAATCCTGAAAATGCTGTGATAAAATAGAATTTTAATATTATTTTGAGGAAGATAAAGACTTATGGCTATTAAAAAAAATATTGTGCAAAATTAAATACCAACTTTCCGCCAAAGAATCCGAGAAAATATATGAACGGTCAAAACTGATTTTAAAACCGATGCTTACTGTGGAAGTTATTATGGAAGATCTCATTCATTACATTCACCGTGTACGTATCACAACTCTTATCATTCCGCTGCGCACGTTATCTTTTACTAAAGTATATAATATAGTAGACAGTTTACATTGCAGTTGGCATATATTTTATTATTTAAGCACGAATCACGAGTTGAAGTACACCAGCACCAGCACATGGCTCTGTGTAATATTTGAAATTGTTTGCTCACCAAATACTGTACTTAATTTAATGACTTGTGCTTCGATTATTGTGATTTTCATTAGATCTGCTATAGCTTTGTCATTACGAATATTATGTTAATGTTAGTGATTAGGTGAATTATATTAAAAATCCATGGATCTAAATGTAAGTAACACATTGGCATCTCAGTACAATTTTAAATTCCTCACTAATTCTTCTTTGTTAATATGAAAATCAATTACAATTTAATATATTCACCAAAACAAATTGATGACCGAGCCTCGTATAATATAGATTCAGAAATATTTTAATGACTATAAGTGTAAGATTCATGGATTTTTCGCTACTGAGTGCTAGACGATCTCCACATTTTGAAAAGTAATTGTAAAAGACATATAGTTAGAGTTCGTAGCATTATTAAGCTTAGCTTATAGTTGGTATTTTGCTAACGTCGTTATGAAGTAACATTATGTTATTATATGGTAGAATAAAATTTATTATTTGCTAAACGTTACTCGTCTTCGGTGCTGTTGATTCCTCTTGCGTAAATATATTTGTGTATACTTATATCCTAATGTACGTACTATGTTTGATGTTGACGAATAAAGCGCATATTACAAACAACGCTTCTTATTTAATGAACACCTTCATTTCTGTTTTATTATTAACATTTTCATTTATTTACCGGACCCATGTGCTTAGTAGTTTTTATTATTTTCAATATTTTTTACTAACGTTTATGACAAATTGGGAAAAAAACGTGTTTAGTTTTTTTTTTGTACTTTTTTTTTATTTAAAAGCTATGATACACTCAAAGCTATAAATGCCGTCATCTCCATAAAGAACATCACATTTTGTGAACGTATTATTTGGTTTCAAGATGTATGCATAACAATCTTCCATAACGTTTATGTAAATACACTGATGACATTGACTATATTTTGTCGGTGATGTAGGAGGATTTTCATGTATAGGTATGCAGTTACATAAATAAGGTAAAGTAGTAAGTACACATTAATGTTAAATTACTTGTCTAGTTATTTTACATTACAACAATTAAAAATAAATGTGTTGTACGATGTTTCAAAATCTCAAAGTGTAATGAGATTAACAATTACACTGGAAAACATTAATCAGACTAGAATGGATTTTAGAGGAGCGCAGCCACTGACTCTACACCGAGACAAAAACTTAATCTGAGGATTCAAAATACAAAAAAGGTTGACGGCATCTAAAATGTATTAATGGGATGAATCCCATTAATACATTTCAGATTCCGTCGACCTTTTTTTGTATTCCAATGATGATAAATATACCTAAAGTATTATAACACCTGTTCTTTACTTACGTTCCGCAATAAATATATTATGAATTATTATGCATCATGAATAAAATATGGAGTGAAGTGCAGACTGATAGATAATGAGTGCAATAATTGTGGCTTTTGCGCTGCGGCCATAAGAAGTGTTTTTAGTTCAGAGACTATCGTGAAACTGACCAGATAACCCCACGACTCTCGACTCGCGAATGCATGCGATCGCAGAGTCGGTAATCTTAAATTGTCGTATCTTTTATGATGTCCGTCGTATTCAAGTGGTGTCCTCTTGGCGACAGCTCGTGGAGCTCGTGGCTGGTGCCGCTGGTGCTGGGCGTGGCGGCCACGCTGCTGTACCGCTACCTGTTCGCGTAGCGCCGCCGCCGCCAGACTCTACTTATTGCCAAATAAACAAGCATTTCCGACTAGCGTCCGACGAATACTGTATCTTTTTACATTTGTATACTGTACATTTATCAATCTCTGACGAGACCGTGCTATTAATGTATAACGATGTTCACCCACTTATGTAAGTACATGACCCTTGTGCTTGTGTTTCCTGGATACACAGCATGTTTTTTGCGTTGACATTCCTGCACCTATTGATCCTCGCGAATTACTCGATAGCTTGAAGAAGCTCGTCCAGTATCCGTTGTAAATAATTTCAGCTGGTTAAAAGTATTATTTATTATTGCTCGAGTGGTAAGTGAAGCCGGTAGAACTCTGGATACCTTTCTACTGTATCCGAAATTACTTACTAAGGTAATGCGTTCAAGCTTCAGAAAGAAACTCTTATCCTTCAAGGGATCAAAGTCAGATGTTGACGGGCGGCCGAAGCCCCTTGAAATCGGCTGGCCTCTACACATAACGAAAATACGTTTCCTGTTCATACTGAAAGCTGAATGTTGAACGTATTTACCAAATTTACGTTAAAATAAATATTTGCTATAAAATTAAGACATTAAATTTACAAACAATATTCCAGTGATGTTAATTAAAATTTAATTGAAACGATTAAAGATAACACACATAATTGTCTTGAAAATTACTTTTCGCAAATTAACATCTTATTGAATATTCTAGAGATATAGAAGACTATGAAAACAGGTGCTGTCTGTAAGAAAACAAATGCCTTGCCTTAAAAGAATGTGGTTAATTAGTAGTAGTTAAATGCCAATAAATTACACATTTATTACTTCGTCCTGAGCATCTGGTGTAATAAAAAATATTATGGGACAAAAGTACTATCCCAATGATCATATAGGAAGAATACCTATAGAAATATTTAGTTTTTAAAATAAGGGTAATTTGAAACATTACTTGGACTTTTTAATTGCAATTATTGCATTTTTTAATTGTTTTATTTTGTTAATTGTTTGGTATGTATAATTTTTATGAAAAAATAATGTGTTTAGGGCATTAAATATGAATTGAATGAAACTACTTCAAATGTACATTTACAGGGCGTCGCCATTTTCTGATTATATATGAATTGTTTACTTACTACGATATTCGACTATTAGATCTTGCGTATTGACTTGTAAAGTATTACTACACTGTCTATATGAGCCCACAATATCATAATTTATTAATCTTATCTTTAAATTAGAAGATGGCCGCCTGCGTTGGTATCCTTTTTACTGCTTTAAAAAAATCATTGAACATAACATTGTTTTAATGAATAGAAGTGGTTTTTATCATTAATTCATTGCCAGGTGACTTTACTGTTTTTATGACCATACTGCTTAACTTTTTTCGGGTCATGAGTACATTGACCACTTCTAGTGGAATGGCCTCTGGTCATGCTAGGTCGGAGTCATTTGGAAAAAATTCACTGGGCAGTGCAAACCAACTTGTTAAATTATTAGCCTATTGGGTTCTTGACCTCTGTGAGTGTGGATATGGTTTGTATTTAGTTTCTTGGATGTATTTTTTGCTTTTTATTTAATCTTTAGTTTTTGGGATCATTATGGTATTTTAAATGCTAAGCTAAATATATTTTAGTCCTAATATTATTGAATAATATCTTTTATGTTTTACGTATTAAAAGGTAATTGGGTGGCGATTGCATAAACCATCCAATCGTAAAAAAAAACCATGTCAATTATATAATATTTTCATATAACATATACCTACTCTGTTACACTGTTCATTTGCACAAAATATATTATTCATTCTTGGTCTTTCATTTGTTATTATGAAAAGTGTACACACGGATCACTAAGTAAATAAAGGCACTTGAATGTGTCTTTGTCTAACACTTTAATAAATAGATATATTTTTAAGTAAATACTTTAAACTCTTGCAACAAATTATGTGTAATGTATCCATTTAAAGTGACCAATGTAAAATATAGCTATATTTCTACGAGCCTTATTTGTAATTTAAGTAGTAAGATTTATTGATTATGAATTGTGTATGTAACAAGGTTTCTATAATTTGTAAAAATATATAATCATGTGCTGTGTTAGATGCAAAATATTCCACTTGGTAATGGATCATAGTCGCCCCATTCCTTGTTTTTTTTAATGTATTTTATATTTATATAAACAGCTAAAATAATTAAATAAGTCTTTTATTTCCTTCCCTTTTTAAGGCTAACATCATGTCACTGTATAACAAAAATTAATATTTAAATCACATTTCTTGTACAATAAAGCAACCATAATTTAAAACAATTCTAAGAAATACTTAATAATAATAACCTACTTAATAATAATATTTTTTAAAATTCTTCAGCCATAACAGGAGACACATATTTCGCTACCCTCGGATCTGAAAAGACAAGCACAAAGATTAAAAAAAAATTGCTACATCAATCAAATTTAAATGACGTTTTTATTTTACAAATACATACCCAATAAGGGAGCACTTAGAACAAAAGCACAGGTCACAACGTGCGCACAAGTGATTGCAAGTGCGGCAGAGAGTGGTCTCACAGTATGAGCACTGATATTCCACTGCTGTACTGCCACATACACACTCTCGGACTGGAAGACTCTTTTCAGATAACTGTAACATAACAATAATAATACCATTAAAAAAGTGACAGTGAATTTAGTATTTCCTGCTTGGCCCTGTGGTTTCACCAACATAAAAGAAAAAACTTTAAATTGCAATTATTTAACTATTGTTGATAGAGATGATGACACAAACAAAATAAATATCTTGGACTATAATTATATTTCACATCTTTGAAGTGATATTTAATATGTTCGTTTTGATGCAATTTTAAAATGACATACAAAGTTTCTAAAAACTAAAGAAATTCACATTATTACTTATTTGTTTCCAAAAAATATGTGTTGTACACACTGTATTAGGAAGTTACATTTTTATTAAATGTGATCTATATCTACAGATATATGGCTGAAGTTATATTTTTAAAATTAACTTAGTAGTCTTCTTCCAAATATATCATTATCACTAGTGTCCAAAGCTTCGGCTTCGGCCATAACAAACACCTTCGGCAAAAACTTCGGCTTCAACCAAAATGGGCCGAAGTTTTTACCAAAGCCGAAGGTTTCTAGCAAGAGCCAAAATTGAAGGACCTGTAACTAATGTAGGACTCTGTTATGAAGATGATCAAAGCACAGGGGTCAACATACACTCCTTTGTTTGTTCGGAACGTCATTTGTGTTAGAAATCAATATTATTTCAAATGTTATCATGTGTAACAAGTAGTAAAGTAATTGTTATCAGTTCTAAAAGTAGTTTACATACAATGAACATAAATCTTTATAACTTTATAAAGCTTTAAAGATTTATGTTGATTTTTTTTGTATGTTAAAATTTTCAATTGTAGCCAATTTGGCACCAAGTTTCTTTAGGTGCTTATATCTTCGGCTTCAGCCAAAAGTTGTTCCCATAGACGAAGATCGGCATCAGGATAAACTTTGGCCAAAAATCTACCTTCAGTTGGACACTAATTATCACACACATGAATAAATCCTTACAAATATAATACCTGTAAGTGAGTAAGTAACAATATTGCCAACAATCATATTTTTAGAACATACCTGGCACAAAACACTTACAATTATTTTAGAATGTAGAAGGCTGCCATCTTTGTTAATAAGCAACTGCTTCATACTGTCCTTTTTGGTGAGAGACAGGATCACATCTGAATTCTTGATACTATCTTCTGGCAGCTTCTTGGCACCTTTGAATAACAGTTGCAATGTCTTTTCTGAAAACAAGGTGTGAATTTATTGTATACATGAATACATTTGTTTTAATCTACAATTGGATATTCGAGATTCGATTAGAGGATTCCATAACCACAGTAAATATGGGAACCATTTGAGTCAAATAGTTATCCTTATGTATTTTTACATTAACTGTCTCAGTTCCATTTTGTTAACTTATTCACTTCATATTAACTGTAAGTAGTGGAAGAATTTTAGTAAAATTAGTCCATAATAAACAAACTCTGAATTTTGACAAAAAAGTATAATTCCTGCTGTTTGATGAAATATAAATTTCCCAAGAAACATTATTCAATTAGTTTTGGCAAATGGTACTTAAAAAAGCTTTCTCGTCTGTTTTTATTAATACATTTGGTCCCAAGTAATCAATTGATTTGGCCATCAATTTACTAAGTATATGTTTTTGAGGTATATTAGGCCTTTTGAGGATTTTGCCAATAGTCACCGCACTTGGCATTCACATTGGTTACCACAGTAAGATGATGTTACACAGAAAGACACATTTTAAAACAACTTACCGTAAACCTTTTGCATTCTATCTTCATTGTTATTAAATTGTTTGAGCCCCACGTGAGTTTTACTTTGAGGAACGAAATCGTCGATGAAAGGATTGGATCTTTTTGACATGATTGATTACGAAACGCTTCCAAAATCAAGATCTCTTTACTGTTTTTAATGTTGTTAGCACTTTAACTGAACAATAGCAGTTATGAAAACTAATTTGAATTCGTAAAATGTTTGTGGGTATACAAAAAAGATAATACCTAGCTTTGATAAGACTGTGATTACAATTTAATAATAAAATGTCACATAATTGATTTTATGAATTAAAACATATTAAGCAACATAAAATATGTCTATAAATATGAACATAACTATATTTATATTTTATTTTTAGCAGTTAAAATTGCAATACAAAGCGAAATACTGTAAATTGTAATTCGTAAACACTAAACAACGTCATTAATGACATATATGTCAAATTCAATGATTACGAGGAAAGTTTGCCGTTGTTACCTGTTGATTAGTCGATTAATAATAAATGCTTATATCAGTTATTTATTTAACATCAAGTAATTAATTCTGATTCCTAAAAAGTTACTTCACTTTCCTTACGTTGATCTTTATATGATATTTTTTGTGCACCAACAAAACGCATAATTTTCGAAGATTAGTTTTTAAGAAATTTAATTAATCGATTCTGCAGATTATGATCCGATTAAATTTATTAATTCATCCGCTCGGCAATAATTGCCTATGCCTATTTGCCCATTCCCAATTGACTTTATTAATGAAATTTATTTTGTCAATTTATTTAGGGTCGGCTAGTATTTATCGATATTTGAACAATTTTGTTCGATGTAAAATACAATCTACATATGACCGAAATATGTAAACTACGTTTTTATAATTTATGAAATCAATGTAGACCCCATACCATAGTAATGACTAAAGCTTAAAACAAACATACCAAGTAATTTAGGTTTTCAGGTGTTCTAAATTATTATTTTGGCCTGGGCACTCATGTCAGACATGATTGTATACGACATACATAAGGGATCACATAAAAAAAAAAAACAAATAATAATACTCAACATTTAATTAATTACAAAATTATAAAAATACAAATCATATTAAGCACTTCTTCGTGGTAACTGTTTTATTCTTCGTATTCGTTAACCAATATTCGTCAACCATTTATACCAGTTTACAAATTTTAACACACTTTCGATGAAATACCGATTTTTTTATTATACTACCTTCTTAGTATAGAAGATGATTTGGAAATAATCTGTCTCCGTCGCCCTCTATAGCGTTCCGTGTAAGCGTCAAAGGAGGTTGTATACATTAAATCAGCAACAACATATAAACATACCAAAGCTATTATTATTATATGTATTGGAGTCTTCAACACCCATAAACGAGGGTAGTGAATGTACCAATGCAAGAAATGAGAGGAGCGCTGACTGAGGCTGAGTGCAGCATAGACGGACAGTTTACACACACAGTTTTACAAATCGTTTTTGAACAACTATACACAGCCTTACTTCTTAAACGTTTACAGCCTATCACAGTCTCTGCTCCATCACCGATTTAAAGATCACAGTACATCACAGATTAATCCATACTAAAAAAACTATCATTCTACTTAACACTTAATTTTAATCACAGAAAAACTACTAAAACTGGACTAAAACATTGCTATGTAATTATCGTTCTATATTTATCAACTTTGGTGTAGCTACTACAATGTTTACCATAATTACTATTGTATTTACAAGGATTAGCAAAGAGATAGCAAAGATAATATTTCAGTTTAATCTAAAACCTGAGCTAAAATATTTACATTATTTTATGTCTAAAAATAACAGTAGTGTACAAATAAAGTTATATCAACAACAGTATTCGCAGTATACAATAAAAATATAATTCAATTAAAATTAAAATTATTAAAATACGTATATGGATACTACATTTGAACAAATCAATATTCAAAATGGCTCAACTGATTGTCACCGGACTTTCGCAGACAGATAGCTGATATGACTTAGATTAGTTTTATTTTGTTTTATAGAAAACAATTAAAGTAAGGCACGAAAACATTAACCCTGAACATTAAGACACCATCTGACTATTATTAGAGCGCACGCGACGTGTGCAGAGTTGATGTAGCCTGCGCTGTCAGTTGCTTTCAGCTCTTTGATATAATGTTATTTTATGTTAATGTTAGTTGAAGGTGTCATGTAATAGTTATAAGTATGTCATTTTACATTTCTTTAACAATGTTAAATGCTTTGTTGTGAACTTTGAACCTGATAACCTGATAAAGTTCAATCGAAGGTGCTGGCGCAGTCAATAAGAGTTCCTCCCACACTATGATGTCTGTAACGTTAACTGTCCGTTCTTATCCTGCTGGAAGTTCATCATAGCTTCTGTAATACCGCAAGCTTGTATTAATTTCTGGAAATACAAATTTCATCATCAGCCATAATTATGGTAAAAGATGTACAGTTATAGAAAATATTATAATGCTTTACTAAACGTAACTATTTCAGGGTGTATATTGAAGTTTATTTATGTTATATTTATAAAAAAAATTACACAAAAATAGTGATAATAAAAATACAAATTGCAGAGAACTGTCTATTTCTTCTACCCTGAAAATATAAGGCATGGGCACTGCCAATGTTTAAGCCATACAGATACATCTAGGATTAACTTCAAGTCGTCATGTTTTATTTCAGTTTTACTTACAGAGGCTTAGTGAGATATAGTGAGCTTTTCTCATCAGGTTGGCACGATACTCATTTGCAGCTTTTATATATTATAAGTGTGGCGACTTACCATCCTCTCAATATACAAGCTCCAACTACTGGAGCACGGCCGCTCCCCAGTCCTTTGCAAAAGAGAAATAAATAATAACATTCATACCTCCCAGCGTGCCATGTCGATGGAGATCACAAACTGGTTCCTTTCGCCAACCGCCCTGCCCTCCGTCGCCCGTTGTTCCTGCTGCCCGTCCACTACCCGCAGCATTGGAATACCGTGGTCCTTGTCTGCAATTCATTCACGTTAGTACTACTCGGTGATTTAAGGTGAGGTTGCACTTAACACTGAGGGTACATGTATCAGTTTATTTGCCTACATATTTATTGTTAACCCTATCCAATCATATGGAGTACCTTAAATATCTTTTTCGTTCAGGTTAAGTATAATTTGTAATACCTATCTCTATGGCGATCTTCCCTTCACGGGCGAGGAACGACACGTAGTATATGTTCTCGACGGTGCGGCAGAAGCTGGCCGGGTCCAGGACGCAGTGCAGGTAGCTCAGCGGCCCGCCCTGGGACTTCCTCTTGATGAACTTATGAATCGACTTTACTAATACGGAGTCCTCTTTAGGCAGCTCCATCCTGTATGGGAGATATTATTTTTATGAGAATGTCTCCTGGCGTGTTGCATTACGTCTTCTTCACAGGTAGTGCAACATTCACGTATGTAGTGTAGTCCTACAAATTGCATTAATCCTATAATTATCAAGTAGTGGATGTAATGGTATTTCGTGAATTCCTATTTGTTACGTGTCTTACTACAAATATAGAATCTGTGCAACATTTTAAACAAACATAGTATAGCAACACATATATGATTTTATTTTTATTTCCTTATGATATGTTCTTCATTATCATGTGCTCGGAATTACGCGATCCAATATATTGACATTAATTATTAATATTATTATTTAGTGAAGTACTCTGCCGGTGACAAGAGATAATTATTTAAGTGCAAGTGAAAGCGAGCTTCTCATTCGCAAGCTGTACTTCCAACGTCTTGTTCTTGATATCGCCCAATACTTCACGACCGACTTACGCTTTACAGTTTCGCGGCGATAGCGCTCCTTGAGGCTAACGAAGCTTGTTCGGTCGATCCGTTCGAAGATACCAATATGTGCGTTATTTAGTTGAAGTGTGTCACCATCTTGCCAAAGGATATGC
The DNA here is from genome assembly GCA_018249915.1 of Cecropterus dorantes dorantes. Lineage (NCBI taxonomy): Eukaryota > Metazoa > Arthropoda > Insecta > Lepidoptera > Hesperiidae > Cecropterus > Cecropterus dorantes. The sequence continues at coordinate 12,696 of DWLI01002632.1, forward strand.
AGCTGGAGCGTCTCATCAAAGGCGAACACGCTTAAGTCATCAATCTGGCAGATTGCAGATTGTGGAACTAAAGTTTTATCGTCGCATACAAACATACAAAGTAGATTTTTTTCAATTCGCTGCGACTTCTGTGCTTTCGTGATAGTTTAAAGAGGGGTGAGGGAGGGTGTGGTGACCTCTGCACGTGCTGCGG
>DWLI01002633.1:0-12887 GCA_018249915.1 Cecropterus dorantes dorantes
AGAAATGCTTCACGCTAGAAATAGGTGTGGCGGTGGTACTTCCCCGGTCGAACTACACTGGTTCTACCACCTGTTAATGTACTTTATCTGACAGTATTACTGTGTTTATTATTTGTTATTTTACTCTCTTAGGTCATACCAGTCGTACCAATATTTTAAATGCGAAAGTAACTCTGTTTATGTGCTACGTTACTAAAACAACAGATAAACGAATAAACATAAACGCAATCTACACTCATAACCCCACACTAGGATTTTCTCCTGTGTCCGATTCGTCAAACACGAATACACAAACACCCAGAGCCAGAACAGAAATCTAAACTAATCATTCAGATGTCTGTCAGGCCGGGGATCGAACCCGGGACCCACTGCGTGTCAGACCCGTACGGTGACCGCTCCGCCATGCGGATCGTTGAATACAACAAAATAATGTAATAGACACTTATAGTTCTTTAGTTCTTGTCATTTCACTTCATTAAATTTACCTAAACATTTATTTTGTTCTTTCCAATTGAAATTATACTATTATAATATATCATAGCAGAAACACGTTCACGAGGGAGGAGTCAGAGTGAGCGATATTATAATTATATATTCCTCGAATCTTGCAGAAGTCATTTATGAAACATCACAAAATTAATTTACGTATGTGAAGGGAGAAATTCATGAAAGTTTGAATTTGATAGACCACAATAGCAGAGTGTGCTTTCAGGTTTCAATATTCCGTAACAAAGTTGTACCTTGTACCTTGTATGTACTGACATTAGCTTTTTAACGAAGTCAGATATTACAAGAAATCTTTGCAATAGGCTTTATATTTTAGCACAATATGATATGCTTTTCCTTATTTATCTACTTATGTTATGTGATATATATATGTATAGCCTTTTATGCTGAATATTTTATTAAAGTAGCAGTAGCAGTTACGACTAATGACGAATTACTCACTACTACACAACATTATTGCACCCAAAAGTAATAAGTTATAAAATCTTTGTTCTATATTTATATATATGAATGAGGTTAGTAAGAATCTTTTTGTAGCATGTGGTCCTTCAAAGGTGGAAAAATGTTTAGCCTATTTTTATGCTGATGTGATATGTATAGGTATGCTAGATTACAGAAGGTAGTTACCAATTTAATTAAAAAGTTTCAACTCAACAAAGAACTTAACACGATTACTGTTTCTGTGTAAGTACCGATGTCTTCAAATAGTGTGAACATATAACATTTCAGAAATACACTTTGGAATTATAACAGGTGACCAAGTATTACCGTATAACCCCTCCGTTTTAACTACAAATATACTGGTGTCTCGTCGGCGTTGTCAGACGTCACGACATCCTTTGTTACGGACAGTTACGTATACCACGACCTCATAAAGCCGCAGACATTAAACGTGGCAGACGCGTGCCATAGCAGACAAAATAATACCCTATAAAATTTTCATTTTGTTTGTTTCTCCACTCAACGAAACTGTAGTTTTTCATAATGCACCCTTAAAAACTTAATGCCCTAATACGCCGAATAATGCGTGCCGGGTTATGTGGGACTTTTATAGCCCAAATACCCCTCTGGTGGCCGTCCTCGGTACTGCGAAGAGAACTCCGGGATCTCCAAAAGTACGCCGGAGTCCTCTGAACGCCTTGCCCAATCGGGCTCCATCCACGTGAGCGGCTGTGTGCTTCGCACCATCTGCACTATAAGACGGTATGCGATCACACATACCGCCGCCCTTCCCGGGGTCTCCTGGCTGGACGGTTCGAGCTCTCACTCTTGCCGCCCGCAACCTCGGAAGCCCCGTTTTAGTCGCATCTTACGCCAAGCAGGGGAAACCGTAGCTCTATTCCAATCACGGAACTACAGAACCGAAATACTCTAGTACCTACTAACCTTATGGTTATTGAGCTGTTCGTAACAATGTCATATTTGCGTTAAAACGGTAGAACATTTCAAATTTTAACTGCGTGAATTACTAAAGTACGTAGATATTCCTCGGTTTATAGTAGCAGTAAGCATTAAGCGCTAATATGTTCCAATATGATTCGGGTATGAAAGGTTAGGTAACTTAGACAGTTAGAGGCATTTACATAAGTTTCAATTCTTCCTTAAGGGTAGTAACACATCTGTGGTAGATTTGAGATAAGAATCATATTTGGGACGATTGTCTATGAGCCGCAATTGGTTTTCTCAGGATACTTATGTAATTAAGATCAAATTAATGATTAATGATTCAAATATATAAAATACTCTCACTATATTTAGAGTAAACGTTTTTCTCGTACGAATCACCGAGTCTGTTATTGATTCGATTCCAGTAGGAGTTTTGTATTACGAGTATATGGATTATGTTGGAAGGCTGTCTGTTTATGGTATGAACGCTTGCATTGCTATGAACGCTTAACATGAACTGGGTTTTTTGGTCGTTTCACCTCATACAAAACTTGTCGCAAATAACCGTTACGCGACGTCCAACAGATGTGAAAGATGAACTGGACATTACAATTTCTAATGAAAAGTAATGAAAAATTTGCAGTAATTAAAATAACAAAGACATGCGGCACATAAGCACAACTCACATAGAGAAGCAAGAAATTATACGTACATGTTTAAAGTTAAAATCAGTATTAAAACGTCAATGGCCTCTTACATTAAATAGATTGCATGGCTGTTTCCTACTTTAATAGTTCATATTATACATATAAAAAAAACAAGACAGTCGAAGTGATTGCAAAACGGGAAAATGGTGGCATCTAATGCCATCATTTGTCATGCTATTTACCGTCACGCCATACATGTCGATTTTATTGACAAGGCGCGTCACGCGCACCAATAAATGTCCCACGCCAAACATTACCCTCCTTCTCATGCAGTAGGGTAAAAATACACAATACACACAAATTCAGCTACATACAAAATGCGTCCAAGTTTTCAGTTAATTACTTATAACAAAAACTGACAAACTGAGCGTGTAAATTGGCCCATAACATTTTGAACAGACTAATGATTTCACGCCAGCCTCGACCGACCCAAATTTATATTTTAGGCTTTCACGAGGCCGCAAAGGTGAAACTGGAGTTATTTAGGCTTTTGTTGGCGCAATGGGATATCGGGTAAATTAAATATGCAGCCATGGATCGATCAGTTAAATAAAATGAAATGTATTTATTTTGCATAGGCCTACGGGGGCACTTAAAACTTGTCAGTCTCAATACTTTTTCTTACATTACCACCGGATCGGAATGCTACTTCAGTTGAGATGATTCGGCAAGAAATTCGGTAGGTTTGTCTTTTATCTTTGAATTACATATTTCTTTTTTAACTATATTGTTTTTACATGGTAAATAAAAGCTAGCTCCATTGCTTATTAAGCTTAGGCTGCATTAAGTTAACTTAACTTAAGGATTTTTTAACAAGTATGTATTACGTAAAATTGTAGATTTTAACAATTCCAACATATACAAATTAATAATTGAAGTGTGTTTCTAATTTCTGAGTTCTCATTATCTAAGTATTCAATACTTCGGAGCGGACATTTAGGGGTACAGGTATTTTTAGTTTTCCATAATAATGATCCAAATTTATCCAAAGGGTTCTGAACTTTGAGCTCCGAAATATAAGAAACCTTTATTTGCCTGATAGTTGAACATATAAACGGGTTATTAAAAAAAAACTAACTCACTGTCCTAATTCTATTAAAACAACGAATATAGGATTTTAAAATATTATGATATTGGTATTGTTTTGTGATTTGTGTTTTACAAATATTTTAAATTAAAACCTGCGTACTTCACTCCATCGAATTTATTATATATTTAAAGCTTTTTTTTCTAACCTAAATTCTTTAAAAAGATTGGGAGATAGCAACGCTCGAAAATAGTTTATCGAAATAAGATTGAGAGCCTCTGCCCTGTTCCTTTGGATACCACAATTCTAAGGCACTTTACCCTTGTGGTATCCAGTTCATTAGAGCCATGACTTTTGAACTTTGACTACTCTGCTCGAACACACTTGATCCGTCGATAGTTTAATTGATTGCTCAATCAGCGCGAAAACATACGTGAATGCACAAATAGATCGTAATTGGCACAACTTACTCCACATATTGGTACTAAATAGGGGTATTTGCTAAATAAAAGGGTATTTAGTGTAGTAGTTACATTATATTTTTAATACCTCGATTGTTTGGAGCAGACGACCTGAGATTAGACCTAATCTTTGGTAAACTACAAATTCTAAATTTTATTTTAGCTGTCAGTTTCTTTTACACATATACATAGTTTTCTTTTTTAATATTAAACATATCCTAAATTCAGTGATATAATATAATTTGGTATACAGTTTTTAAACAGCCAAAAACATCGTTTCATTTCAATGATTCACAACTTTGTTTCAGTGATATTTGAAAAGAATAATTTGTGGCCACATCATTATTTTGATCTAACGAACAGTGAAAAGTAAAAATATAGACGTTCAATAGAACGTTACCAAAATTGGTATTTTTATTAAGGTTACGCAAATAATTCTGTCGATTGTAAGCTGTAACTGTACACGTCGACTGTAGAACTATATCGTTTAATTTTCATACTCGTAAAACAATGCGTTTATAACTAGGGTAATCTTACCTTCAAGTTCAGTTTACTCGTCGAAACTAAAATCCTATTATAGTGACGATCTTATTATACTTTAACGTAATATGCATACCCACCTCGGCACAACTACGTGTGAAGTACATTATAACACCCATTTGAATACTATACAACATAACATTGATGTTTATACTATTTCGAGACTATCCAGCATAATATTATTTCACGAGATATTCAAGCGTATGTAGGTACCGACACTTGATTTTCGAAATAAGTTAACGCCTTAGAGAAGCAGAAAGAACATTATAACTAGAATAAGTCACGTCGATAAAAATTAGTCAATGAATGCGTAGGTGGACTTTTGTTATTAGTTACAAGAAATGCGTATTTTTTTTTACTTTCACATGTTATTTTAACGAAACTGTGAAGTTATTGAGGAAATTAAATTTATGTTGTATTTATAAAAACGTTTTATGTCTGTGTCTATGTCTTCGAACTATACAATAAACCAAACAAGCCCGTGTAATAACTCACAGACTAGCCAAACATCAGTATCTTCTACGGATTGCGACAAATTCTTTGATAAAGCCTAACTTCTGTTGAATCAAGCCCAAACGAAAATCCCCGATCCGTGCATTAATATTTAAATTAAATGGGTTACATAATAATATATTATTTCAAAGGCATTAAAAGTCCCTTTATGCTAATGTCTTTATGCTAACACGAGATTTCAACTAAGCCTGAAAGGCAGAACCTCGATCAATGTGATCAATCTCACGTAGAATTGCTATACTATTTGGCATTTGTATTTTGTAATTGACATCTATGGGCCATAGTTGCCATTTAACATTTATTTTAAAATAACTACACAGCTATTATTAAGTAGCACTGTCATAAATAACAAAGTTGCATCGTAGTTGCGTTGAACACCTGCTATGAGAAAGTTTTTGCGCTTGTGAGCCAGTTTCGCTACTATTAATACTACTAAATATCTAACAATAATTTAGACTCTAATACCCTGAAGTTAGTAAGGCACCTGCGGCTAAATTTAAACATCGGGAATGTTTAATTAATATATGCAAGACTAAATAGAATATAAGTTTCATCTCATCACTAACGTTTTATATTTGTACTACTACCGAGGCTTCATTCCATAATAAGCATTGTTTTCGTTACAGAACTTTGTTTAAGAAGGGATTGGAAGACTTATCGTCAGATGTCACAAGCATGTATAATTTCTCACATTTGTATCTAAATAATTTCGTATTTTTAGAGATGCAAGCCTTGATCAATGAATATAATATTTGTTAAATGTGTTAATATATTTGTTTGGCTAACTTAACTAATTCTCCTACTGCGTCACGAGGTGGGTAATGTTATTCGGCGTAGATGTGTCCATTTGTTTAGAACGCTTTACAGCCTAAACAAATAGACGGATTTTAACATATAAGATGTCGTTCGATTCGTCGTAATTGATCGTAATTGTCGTAAATCAACTGGACTCGTGGCGGTCCACCACGGTTCGGTTTGCACGCTCCTTTTCCACATACGTGCAAGATGTGAAATTAACTTCCTCCTGAGGTATTCCTGGAACGGACATAGGCTCTTCAAAAAAGGTGCGAAAAGAGCCCTCTTTCAAAGCCAGTGATGCATTGGCGACTCCTCTGGAGTTGCAAATGTCCATAGGCGACGTTAGCTACTTTTCATCAGATAGTCCGTCTACCGTCGATAGGTTTAAATATAATAAAATGTGAATGCACTGAACGCGGACTAATGTATTTATATAGTGGATTTTTCTGTCATGATTGCTGGTCACTGCAGCACCTTATAATATGTTAATATTTTAACTCATTTCATATTTTTTTTACGTTAACCGTTTTTCATTGAATCTTAGACACGTGTCGTCATAAAAAAATGCCCAACGTAAATCGGTACTAATTAATCGATAAGTAATACTTATAAATGATAATTTACCCATTTTAATGAATTAGAACTATGAAGCATGAAGCCCCTTTTCATAGGTAAAGTTTTATTTTGCACTAATTTTATTCGTTCTAACTTTCTTTAATTAATTTTAAATTCGAAAATTATCTTTCAAAGGCAAAATATAACTGCAGGGGTTAGCTAAATGAAATAGCATTATTCATTGGCTCTAGGGAGCGTTCTGAGTCTGTTGCCATAAACTATTAACATTCAAGATAATTGGTTTAAAAAACTTACGCCATATTATTTTACAATAGGCCGAGGTGAAATATGAACGGCTCCTTGGGACGACCTTGGCGCGAGTGACTCGCCAGCCGAGGGCTTGCGTCTCGAGATACGATCTAATTTGATGTCTGCTGCCGTATTATCTACCATCTCATCTACTCATACGTCATTTTTTATTTCTTTATATGTAGAATTAAAGAGGTGGAAAACGAGCTCCTCTTTAAGTCTATTTGTCAGACGGAAAAATAGAGATATCGGTCAATCTTTTTTTGCCGTCAAATTCTTTGAAGTCATTATAAAAAAACTTTTGGCTGGTCAAGCTGGTCTAACAAAGACATCCATGTCGATGTCCATGTCGTATCTATGCCATAAGGAATCCCAATACAAGGCAATTAATACAGCGAGTTTAATATTAAATGATTCAATGACGCTTGCTGGTCAAAATCGATATTATAACACCTTGATAGTGAACAAAAGTTAGAAAATTTAACCCAACAGAAACAGTGTTGCCAATCCTTTGTTATGCTTGTTTTAGAAGCAATCTTACAAAATGTGGTATCCAAGGCATTCCCGTTCAATCTTTTGATTAAGGGACATTTTGTGACTGACTAAAGTTACCACATCTTCATCAGGTGCACTGCATTTCTATTGCTTCCTTAAATATACCATTAACTAATATCAAAACCTACATACAGGTAATTACAACGCAGGTAATAACACTATCAAACAAATATAATTGCAGTTTTGTATTGGAACAAAGAATTAAACGTATCAACCGGTATTTTAATGAAACCCCCAAAGTAGCAATCGATTATTTTATGTTACGATAATATTCTCCCCAGAGAAACTGACCTCTCGATTCGTGGTTCGGTGCTGATTGAACACTGATACTTTTATAGCTTTAAACCACAGGTTCCCAAAGGTACCCAAAAGAGCTTATGAGCGCTGTAATGTTCAGGGTTTGCAATGCAGCAAATGGGGTCACAATATACACATATGACTTATTATCTTGGAGGAGGATATTAATAGATGAAGTTTTAATGATGACGATAATTAATAATTTATTGGTATCAACATAATACATAATAAAATTATACTTTTAGGAAATGGGAGGATATATAAGGATTAGCAAGATCGCAAGAAAGATATGTTAGATTCACAAAAACAGTTTAACGATAACGAAACTCATCAATATACGTGTTCATTAAAAGATCTATATTTTTATTTTTCATAAGTAGATTAGATACAGGAGTAGATGTTAGATTTTTATATTTCAAAAGCGATGGCCTAGAAAAGTTTGGGGACCTGAGCTTTAAACGTATTAAGAAATAGCTCCCAGTAGAAGACCCATTTTCGTATGAATAAGCGAGGTTATATCTGGAAAATTCGGGGAAAGCCTTTTTTTACGATTTTATTTAATCTTTGACTATTTAATACAGACTTTATGTTACCTGAGAGCTCTTTAAAAATCTTATACGTGACAATCTAGGCACAGAATCTCTTATGTGTAATATTATGCACTGTTTCCATAAATTTCATAAGATATACGATCACAAGAAAGCAAAGGAAACTATACCAATATATATATAGCTAACTATATACTATATAGGTTTTGTCAATACTTTGAAAATGTTGAAGTTATCACTTTATACACGAATCCACACATAGGCACATACGTGAAATCTCCTCTTTCTAAGCACATTTTTTGAAACTATTTTTTATAAGAAATATTTATCACGTATTTTAATTATGGACAAATTTTTAAACGAAAACCGTAACTAAGAGTTATGTAAAAAATCGAAAAATTGTGTTAAGTCTTGTAACAGGCACTTAGAACGCGTGGTGGACTATGGTCTTCTAATATTGAAAACAGATCTGTAGCCAATTAGGGCACCATAAAGGGTTGTTAATATAAGTACCTAAGAACCTTTAAGAACCTGTAGAACCCTTTTAGATTAGACTGCGGACGGACCACCACCATTTCTATTTCTACACAATAACTGAGGGAGGTATACTTATCCGAGGTATTCCAACTTAGTCCTTAAGATATGTGTATCCTTAAGATATACGTATCCTTAAGGTATGCCCTGTCCATATACTCGTAGATATACTCGTAGATGCGTTGCTATTCTTGAGGACGAAATCCAGAATAGCTTGGAGCCCTGAGGCTTCGATCTAACCGGAGGTTTCGTAGGAGTCGTTTACATGCAACCAACAGTAATTATTATCAGTTCTAGAAGTCGGTTACATACAACCAACATAGATCTTTGTATAGATTTTTTTTTTAAATCGCTATAATTTACTTTAGCCAATTTGTAACTAAGTTTTTTTAGATTTTTGAACCTTTGGTCGGCTTGACTTTGGCCGAAGGTTGTGATGATAGCCGAATAATTGGCTTCAGCTTCGGCCAAATATCAACCTTCAGTCGGACAGTACTATTTTGTCGTGAATTAAATATTTCATTATAAAATAAAAGACATTTATTAGTTTTTAAGCGACTGCGTAAAATATTTTAAAATTTTATATGTTAGTTGTGTAGGATTAGGTAATTCTCGTATTCTTCAAGTAGTACTAATGATCTGGTTAGAAACAGCGACTCCTTCAAGTCTACGACTAACCAGCCCCTAGCTACTCGCTGGAGCTTGAAGAGGTTTGGCCCATATCATTCAAAACTTTGAATAACTTAACGCAGGTACCGAACTCTGACGAATTATATGCTTAGCTAGTTAACACACATAGGTAAGTGAAGATCGTAAAGGTCTTTGAAGTGAATACCTACTTAACAGAGAATTTGAGGCAAAGAGATACACAATCTTTTTTATAATAATAATTGCAGTAATATCACAAAAGGCAAAACCTCTCGTAACTGAATACAAAATAAAATACGAGCGTGACTGTCGTTAACAGCGCCGTTTATAATTTATATGAATAAAGATGAAAAGATTTTATTATTGCTTTACATTTTCACAGCGTTATAAGAATATTAAATAGGCGTAGACCATTTTGACAAAATTTCGGGTTAGGCGAAAAATACTAAATAGGTAAGCAAATTGTTTCTTTTTAATTTATTCGACAACCTTTGGTTATTAAATTGAGTAATGGTTAGTAAGAGCTAGCGGAATTGAATAATGGACGCCACCAGCCGAAGAGGACTTTCAATTACAAGTTAGGACTAGGGACGAAAGACTAAGGAGGAAACATGGTCTAGCTGTAACATTAAATTGTGTCTGTGACGTCACCACGCGTCTTCACTAATAGGGAAACGACTTCGTTGAAGGTGTTGAACCTCCGTGTCCTTTTGGTGGTAGAACACAATTTTCATGCATTCTTTTGTAGTTTCTTTCATACATTCCTTCTTTAATTCTCTTCGTTCTCCGATCCTATTTCAATCCCTTTAATTAGTCTACTTATCTTCATACAAAATGAAAATAAAATTATATTTTGTAGAATGTTATATTTTTTAAATGATTGTATTTATTACTTAAAATGATTTATTATACAAATGTTAACACAGTTAAATGTCCAAACAACTTTCTCAGCCAGTTATTACCTCGAAATATAAGATCATTAATTTTCGGACGAATTTTAATTACCTACTTCCGGAAAAGCGTGTCCATTTTACTAAACACAAGAACTTTTAAAGAAACTACATCACGTGATTAATTAGTGGGTAAAAGACCGAAAAACGTTAAAAGTTTATCTTTTCTACGGTACCTTGATAAATCTTAAGTAGCGACGGTAAATTCTAGTTTCAAACGTTTTCCTGCACGCGAACTCTACCGCATAAATTATTGATACTCATACTTATATGTACTTACGTATTACATTGTTACTTATTAAGTCATTATTTCATACATTCTGTTGTAGTGTTAATCTATATTATATCATAAATCAGTAGAGTTTGTTTGGTTGAATGGGCTAATCTCAGGAACTAATGGTTTGAATTTAAAAATTGTTTTTATATTGAATAGTACATTTATTGAGGAAGGCTATAGGCTACATAACGTCACCTTATGTTTGTTTTTTTTTTATTTGATAGCGGGTGAAACCGCATAGCACATCGAGTAGGCTAATAAAACTTTTGTAACACCTACATGATTATATAACACTAGGGTCATCCCACGGCTCCTCCCGCTACGGTCACGTCTATCATAGTAAAAAGTATCGTATAGGTAAATTTAGATCATAAACCATTTGTGTGCTAAACTTAAAGATTAAGAAACATACATATACCCTTACAAAATTTCGCATTTATAGTATTAGTAGGATTTATGTAGGTATAAATATTCGGCTGTAGTTAATCCCGGTCCGTAACAAACAAATCTATTTTTAGGTTTTCATACAAAAGGGATCCCTATTATTAAGCCTACGCCATTCATCCGTCTCTCCTATCTTTTAAGGACTCGTATCTTTTGAGCCGTAGCATCCGGTGGAAATATTCGCAAGATATGAGTTATTATGCAAGATAGCGTAACAAATTAATAAATTAAAGAAATAAGGTGATTCCCAAACAAGCATCTTAATTTTCGTTGTTCCTCCTTCTAATAGAAAAGTTGAAGTAACAACTTCTAACGCTAAAAAACCTGAAGAGAAATGGTATGGCTCTTAATGTTTAAGTCTGAGTTACATTTATTCATTTTTATCTAATGATAAAATATTTTTCAAATACATATAATTTTAAACGAATCTATAGAACCTAAATCGCAATCCATCAACAATTGTAGTGAATAAAACTACACGCTTTTTACACTCATAGACCCGCACAAGGATTTACTCCTGTGTCGCGGGTGCCATGGACACACAAAGACGAATATACAAACACCCAGACCCAGAACAGAAATTTAAATTCATCATTCAGATGTCTCGCCGGAAATCGAACTCGGAACTCACTGCGCGCCAGGTATGGTATGGTGACCGCTCCGTCACGGGTCGTCCCGTAGAACTCTTTGTAGTTCGATTTTGGCACCACCGCCACACTTATTTGACTTTTATACAAGGTGTTAAGTGCTCCCATGTATAGAAGAGTGTGATAAGGGGATATATTGATCCAAGGCGTTCTAACTTAGGCGTTATGGGTAGCAACGCATCTGCCAACCTCAGCCAAGACTTTAATGTTCGTCGCAAACACTAACTATCAGGTGGGCTGCACGCTCCTTAACTATTTCTACATTTAAAAAAATCTACATTAAAAATAAGTAACTCTAAAGTATTCTTTTTAATTACACACTTTATTTATTTAAGATGAAATGGTCAATTCTATTATTATAAATTGTTTGTTCTACGTTTAAAGATATTTCTCGGCGAGGATTATGTATAAAAACAATTCCAAGATTACAAGTAAATAAAGTGAAGGTCTTTGATGGGTTTGAGGACCTACTCCTTTTTCTTACTTTTCGATTGTCGTTCTAAAGAAACTTACATATGTATACTTATTTTTATTATATTCGGCATTTAAGAAATGTCTGTTGAGCATTGCTTTATAGATTCTGTGTAACTCACATACTTATGTTTGTAGTGTTAGGCAACATGAACAATTTGCACACCTTTAAGAACTCTTTTTTTAGAGAACTCTCAGGTATGCTGGTTTCCTCACGATGTCTTCCTTCACCGTAAAACAGTGATAAATAATTTCTAATACGGACATCATTTTAGAAAAATCAGTGGTGCCAGGGATTCGAACCACGGACACTCGACTGATAGGCCGAGTTTCAAGGTTCTCCGAGGCTATCACTGCTCAGGTCGCTGCAAACCGTTTAGCAGTACGAGTATATGTACAACATAATATGGTAACCACGAAACAGTTTGCTTTGACATACTTAACGTACGAGTATATCAGCTACCTATATATTTATTTTATTTTATATAATATTGAAGTAGCAAACGAGCATGCAGTCCACCTGATAGTAAGTGGTCATAGCCGCCCACGGACATCTGTAAGTAACTTCATATAGAACATAAGTTCTATCTGAAGTCAAACACAGATGTGTTGCTACTCTCGAGGACTGAGATGATCGCCTCATGTAAAAGTGAGCCGGCAACCACACCCTTCCATCGAAACGCAAGAAATGCTTCACGCTAGAAATAGGTGTG
>DWLI01002634.1:0-12886 GCA_018249915.1 Cecropterus dorantes dorantes
CCGGTTGTGTTCCGATGGAAAGCGCGTAATGAGGGTGACCACAGAACAGGTTTATTAGTTAAAGATGCTCTCACAATATGGGGGATATTTTTGAAGGCTTCCCTCCCGTTACGAAATAAAAAGGCCAAATACAGGCTAATTATGTTACTAATGCAATGCATTATTATGATAGGCCCTTGACCTGTACGAAAATAGACGACTAAATATTTGTGAAACGTGATGTATGATGCACCACGATGTATTATGTGTAAACTATCCCACGCTTGAGACATATGTAAACTCTTTCAGTTACATTACCAAATATGGCGGAACCCTTCGTGGTATAACCGCCACATCTATTTCTGCTTTATATAAGCATTCCAACTTATTCCTCAGAGGTAAGTAATGTATCTGTGGCAAACATTAAGGTATTAGGTAGGACTTACCGTCAGATGAACATCTTCTAAGCTTGCTAATTCTAATTTAAAATTAGAACTTTCTTTATAGTCTCACTTTTGCTGGTTTTGAGTTTAATGAGGGTATTTTTTATAATATAACATGTAAGAAAAAATATCGGGGTCTCGGAAGATCCACATATTTTAATTAATAAAGTAACTCGATGCTAGCGCTGCCGCCGAGGTAGCCGAATCTGCAAAACGGCGCAAATATGCAACCCTAGGGGAGGGTTACATATTTGTGCCCTTTGCAGTAGAAACATCCGTGCGGGCCTCCGCGTCTGATTGACATTTCTGGGGATCCGAGGGCTGGTTCATATTTTGGCCAAAGGATTAGCCCAGCTATCCCAAGAGGAAATGTGGCCAATCCTTGGTACCCTGCCAAAACACAGCGGTTTGGACTCTTTGTTTTTTTTTTTATTTATTTTTTGTTTATTTTAAGGTTCTATTTAAGTATTGTTTACGTGTAATTAATATAATAATGAATGTAAAGTAACTTTTTTCACGGCAATCGATATATAAACCTTTGTAACTGTATAATAGATAGTGAGCCATATTTTAGGTGACATAAGTGATATTGTATGTAACAGCAGTGAGTCAGTCAGATTATTTATGTCGATTACATTGTGAAAATGGCAAACAGAATCTGATTTACTAAGACAGTATGATGCTATTTAAATCATTAACGGCATTTAATATCGTGATCCTATATTACGCAATGCAGCATGGGAAGCGATAATTAAACTGCTCTGTATGAGTAACTATTATAGAACTATTAGTTTTCGAATAAATTAGCATATTTCTATTGTAACTTATTTATAGAAGGACTGTGATATGAAATATAAATAGTTTCATAGTCGATGCGCAACAAAAAAGGTAGCTACTATACAATACACCTTAATAGCTATTTTTAAACATAAAGGTTTATTGAAAACTATATTTTTTTTAGTTATGCATACGTTCCCAAAAAACTAATTCCAATTTACTGGGTAAATAGGGAATACTATAAAATGGTCTTCATACTTACTTAATTTCTTACAGAATCAAAGAATATATCTGATATGTCTGATATCATATACAAGTAGATATTAAAGATTTTTATTGAACAAAAACAAATGTACAATGTTTTATATATCATAAACGTCTGCAATAGTAAGATGGGTCGCAGCTGTTTACGCCTATCCCGGGAACACAATTAGGGTAGTACAATCACAGTACATAAAACACGCTTTCTACACTCATAGCTCCGCACTAGCTCCGGAGGCGCTAAGACAGTTTTTTGTAGAGCCGTCGAGCTACTGGCCCTCACGGACCCAATTAATCATTTATCATAATATTTATTAAAGTTTTAATTTTCTTTACTTAATCATGTTTTTAGTAAATTCGAGAATAAAATATTAGGAGTATTAAGTCTTTAAAGCGTAACTATATGCTTATAAATTCGCTCGTAGAGAGATAAACAACGAAAAATACAACGTTTAAATATACTTTTAGTTGTGTGGTGTGTGTGTACACCTAGTTATATATATGTATTTTTTTATTTTTCAGGTAGAAATCAAAGCAGACAGGTGATTTTGTTTTAAATTAACTACCGAGGACTATCACCAAGTGGATGGAGGTGGGATAAAATGATCGCGGACGGTTAGCGGCCGGCGTCATTAATAGATGATATAAAGGCAAGTTAACCAATTATATTAGGATACTGTAAAATAATGTACTTTATACGAGTATATAATTATATGAGTATTTGAACTGAAAGTGTTGATATCAAAATACGGAGAATAAAGTATATCTCAATGAAATAATCATTATTTGTTAATAACTTAATGTAATATGAAAGTATAGATAAATAATAGTTTATCGAAAAATCGGTATAAAAAAAAATAAACCTTAATATTTTAATCTACGTAATTTTATCTACTTATATAATCTACGTAAGTTATAATTAATTTCTAAGGTGGTAAAACCAGTTTAGTTCGGCCAGGGAGGTACCACCACCACACTTATTACTAGTGTGAAACTGTTCTTGCGTTTCGTTAGAAGAGTGTGGTTGCCAATTTACTTATTTATAAGGCCTCGGGAGTAGCAACGCAACTGTGATTGAGTTCAGATAGGATCCAAGTTTTATATGAAGTTGCTTACAGATGTCCATATGGAGGCAGCAACGACTTACCATCAGGTGTACTGCATGCTGTTTGCTACATTGGTTTGATAAAAGAGTAACATGAAGTGTTTTGGTTAGGCTATACCTAATAATAATAAATTAATAATGTTAACTAAAACGAAACCAGTCATTAAATATGATGCGTTTATATTATCTTGGAGAGAAAGATTCTAGTTGTCAAAGAAATCGGAGGACCTTGCTTGTTCTAAGCTTGTTCGCCTAGTGACCTTTAAGTGTTGGGCCATTAAACTCTCTGATAGAGTAAGTCCTAATGTTTTTTCGCAAAATGTTATATTATACTATGATTACTATTACTATGCGTGGCAATTATAATCAAGTATTAGAAAGTGTAATAAATAATTATAGTTATTATATGACATAGTAAAAAGCTCAGTAATTTTCTCCAATCTTAGACAATCCCTACATATACAGTGGTCATATTATATCTTCATTCAATATAATTTACTGTCTCTACCGCGTTTATAAGGTAAACTATTTAAAGTTACAAATTAGAGAGAAATGTGTTGTAAAATGTTCCTCACGCGAGGTTTATGGCCCCAACAAATTATCTACTTAAGTGTAGTGTCATCGTTGAGAGAGCGTGGCTCTGTCGGAGTTGTAGATAATTATCGATTACTTAGTTTTAGTGATTTATTACTTTTTAACTATTTTGTAATAAGTTGTTTATCTATAAACCCGTCTAAAAGTGGCTGCAAATTGTGTTAAATTCTATTACAAATGAATGTTAGGTGGTCATCATGAACGGTATTTGTTTTTGTCTTAATCTTTATCGTGGTCTTATAGTGTTGTTAAACAAAAATAATAATCTGGTGAATGTCGCGTAGTTTTGTTTGGTTTATTCTAACTGAAGATCAATATTTTATATTATGTGATTTACGTCATACATGAATTATGTAGAAATCATAAATATTGTCGTCTAAGATTGTAATTACAAACGTTTACTCTGTTCCCTTGGTTATTTGTATAAATTACAAAAACGAGTGTATTTAAAATTGTCGACTTTTATATCTGAATAACTGTTTTATTAAATTAAATACCTCGATTTGAATAGCATGTCCAAAACAGTTTAATATCTTATGATGTAATATTTTATAAAGTAGTGAAATTACAGATTTGAAAAGTAAAAGTAATTGCTTTTGTAAGGAATAACAGAAATAATATTAAAACTCAAAGATTTACTTTGATATCTGTATACCGGTTCGCCACATAGGGATCGATCTTCGCTGGGCAAAAATTTCAATGTTTTTTTTTGTTCCTAGGCATGTACATCACAGATAAATGTCGTTTTAATGTATTATAAGAATATAAGATTCTTGCGCCGTCTTTTTCTACTTCACCTTTAGAAGTTGTGCTTTAAAGTTTCAAAATATTTCTGGAGAATTATTTGTTAATGTCATTTGAATTATTTGATGTCATTTAAAAGTTCGATTTCTGGGCTCATCTGTAGTGTAGGGTGTGACTATTGTTACAAGTATTGTGTCGAACACAAGCAAGTGTAAGTGATGTGGCGTGGGCGATGCTGTCAAACAGCTAAAGTGTACGAAGGTATTTAAGGTGGGCTCGATAGTGCCACTTTTATATTGTGCTCAATACATATCATTATGCGGTCTTTGTGCTGATGTTTCAACGAGACATTACTTAATCAGTGAACTTGAATAAGATATTTGTCAAGTGACAGCAAAGTTATTGATTGATATATAACTTAGAAATAGAATACATACATTATTTTGTTAATTTAAATATTAAAAGTTTTCCCTTTTTATTATGAATTAGCAAAAGGTTATGACATCTTTAAAAGGAGTAACAGTAGAGTTATACATATTCGTTGAGGCACCACAGTCACACCTATAATTTCGTTGTGTGGACGCTTACTGACTTATATATTAAAGAAAGAATCTGCTTAATTGGGGTCAATCAATCAATAATTGGTGGATGTTGTAGGACCAGTATCTTCCTGTATAACATTATCCCTCACTATGGTCAACGAAACATGTACGAATACGAGTTCAATAATATCAAAAACTTCCATTATGGGATTCCTATTCCCAGCAGTGAACCTTAAAGGGCCGATGAATTGATGGATGAATGTACGTATGGTAAGATGAAGTAGGTGAGGTGGCGGTTAAATAGCAGGTAAAACAAATGGACTTCCAGCATTTCTACCACTTTTGATTTTGTTGTTATTAAATTACTATGTTATATAAGAAAATACATATACTTTACAAAATTACCGGAAAGCTTTAGATCCAATTTGTTAATCAGTGGATAATTTCGAAATATCGGTTATAATAGTCGAGTGGGCGATTGTCGATATCTCAATTTCAGCAAATCGATTAGATAAGCGGGGTGCGCAAAGTATAGGCGAAAATGTTATGTTACGCAAATTTATTTTAGGGCAGCCTGAAATCGCTTACTCGTTTTATAGTTAAGATTTAAATTTAAATGTTTTAGATATCATCTTATTATAGTATGTAGTTAAAGACAGACAATAAATTAAAATTGTGTAGGAATACGTGTGGGAGGCCAACAATTTTCTAACTTTGGTTGCGTTGTCTAAGACATTTCGTTCTCACTCTGAGTGAGATTCACTCTGCCAAGCCTTATCATCGTCAAATGTGCATATTGCGAAGATGAAACTGATGAACATCATTTAACACATCTTGTTTATCATTCTATAGTTTAGTGCCATTTGATAAACGCATATTTTTATCACACAGTACTTGTATTATAATGTTATCGTTATATTTATATGCATATCATCGTTTCCGAATTTCAGATGCTTCAGCTACATCGGTCGGTTCACGCCACGATTTTTTTATTGCTAATATGTACTGACACACCGACAATTAAAGGAATAATAATCGGTACCCCAGTTTGCCCAATAGGCTTTAGGGAGATATCCCACGATGGGTCCAGGATCTGTTACAGGAAGAAAGGACCAGAAATCTTTTCAGATTTATATAAAGACTGCGCTGGCAACATATTTTCCTTAGAACTATATACTCAGCTCGATATCGACAAATCGAACGCAGTATGGAGCGAATTTAAAAACGCTTACCCTGGTGGGCCATTCCTTAATAGAAGATTCATAGATAACTTCGGTTCCGAAATATCCTCCTCGTATAAGGTGCACCTTCAGAATCATAGTCTCGAAGTGGAAGAAGATTTGTGTGTCGTGGTCGATCCAGTTCGGAGTTATCTAGCGGTAAGGTGTGATGAGAAACACTACAGGTACTGCTTCGTCCTGCCGAGTACATTTAAGGGTGAGAGTTACGATTTAACCAAGAAACATTGCGAAGACTTGAAAGATTCCATAACATTCTCTAGTCCAGTCCCCACTTGTTTGACAATTTTATCCGGCACTAGTACGATGTCTGCGTCAGCTGGTACTGTGCCAGTGAGAGCGAAGTGGAATCAGGCGCAGGATATGTGTGGAAGGAAGGGTGGTTCGTCTTTATTGAATAGGGGATGGCGTTACGCCAACCACCCACGACTGCATAGCCCATATGAGAAGAAAATATACCCATTGGGTATTATAACGACTTCTGATCATTCTTTGCTGAGATACGATGCATTGAGTGATCATGCCGAGGTATGTTTTAGCCATATACATATATATTTAGTTATATTTGATATACAGATTTAAATTAATGGAGCTTATGGAATTCTTTGATTTTTGACTGCGATGGTGTCACTAACAGATATTTATGCCTTCAAGGCAAGTACTGATGTTAAAAAGCAGAGAAAAGTATGAAAAGGCAAATCTGCTTACATGATGCCTTCCAATCTAACCCATAGCGGTAGCTACGCTTATATCAGTTATAGATGATATAACATAAGCATAATATCGTAACTGACAAAGGAATATCTACATTTGTTAAGCTTCAAACAATCAAACTAAATACTTACCTTAGAGTGATCACATTGATCGATGTAATAAAGTGTTTTTTTTTTTATCTAGATACCAAAATCGGAGTGGCAATTCGATAGTTCTAAAGATTACAAGAACCTGCTGGGTGCTTTAAACGGCGAGGAGTGGGAACTCGTAAACTCTTCTTACACATTCTTCGATGTAATCTGCGAGCGTACAATCAAGCCAAAGAACGTCAGCCTACTGCTCAATGTTGATGCGTAAGTTTACTTCTGAAATTTATTTATTACTTTTATTATAACATGGTAGTAGCAAACGAGCATGCGGATGATAGGTAGCCACTACTGATATGATCAGTGTCTTAAGTTAGGTTAGCCACAGACGCGTTGCTTTTCCTGATGACTAAGTTGGAACGCCTCGATTAAGTATATTTCTCTTACCACACCCTTCCGACCAGAACACAGCAATGCATAACATTGCTATTATTTGGAAGAACTTTCATGTGGTAGAACTAGTGTAGTTCGATCGAGGAGGTACCACCGCCGCGCCTATTTCTAGCGTGAATCAGTTCTGGCATTTCGGTGAAAGGATGTGCTGCTCAATTTTATTTGAGGCGCTGATCTTAGTCCTTGGGAGCAGCAACTCTCTCTTGGGAGCAGTATCTCTCGACTTCAGAGAAAACATCTGTTTTATATGAAGTTGCTCACAGATGTCCATGAGCGGCAGTGACCATTTTCCATCAGGTGGACTGCTTGCTTGCAGTCTGATAAAAAATCGTATGGCGGTTCTACTACACACACATTTCTACCACCTTTAAATAGCTTGGTGCTCAGTGCCGACAGTATATGTCTGTAATAAATTTTAAATACAAACATAGCTCTAATACTGTTCGTAGACGAATATATTTTGTTTAATTATTGTAATTAATTAACCTTTTAATTGTTTTAGAGAAAACAAGCTAGTATTAAATGTGACTGAAAATATTGACCCAAAAGACCTATATTGCTTCAGCGATTCAGAGTTTGATTTTCCAAATAAAGTAAAGGCTCGTAAAGGCCCTAATAATTATTTTATATTAACTCCTAAATCGGACGATGGCTACTATTGGTGTATTTATAAAGACCCAATTACATACAAGTCGGTTGGATCTGATAAGACGCTTTTTATTCGAGAGAAAGATTCCCTTGAAAACGTTTATGCAGTGAAAATGCGTACTAAAAAGTATAACGAAAACTTTGACTCGAAGCGCAAAAAATGGGAGAAGCACCTAAGAGAATACATATATTATACAACAAAATTTTACCAATATCACGGTGAAATGCCCTCTGGGAATAACACTGAGGAGATTTTGAAAAACTTCAAATCATCAAAGGGAATTGTGGATGTGAAAAGTGAGGACATAATAAGGAATACCCACTTGAAGAGGAAATACTTGGATAATGAGACAGTTTTGCTGCACGTAGACTTGTACCCTGATATGAAGCCGGTGATACCGGGCAAGTGGGATAGTATAGAAGTTCTTCACATGAGACCAGTGTATTATTGCCAGGAGTTTGTTTCGTACGATGCAGACGCGGTCCCCCGAATCCCGATGGGTGAGTTGAACAATGATACTTAAATGCTACTTTTTATGCGTATTGTAGTGTACCAAAATATATACCTGAAATCGGATAATACTTAAAAAATAAAAGTTATTGTAATATTTATTTTTGTCAAATAAGTGACCCGTAGGTTTATTCTTTTTTTGGTATCTCATGATAGCTTTTACGTATTGCTAGTTAGATGCGTAGAATTAGTGCGAGAACTAGTTTGGATCTTTTTATTTTCTCGCATATTTAGAGTAAATTAGCGACGATTGTCTCTGTTATAGCGCTATTCTATAGGCCAGCCCCCCCCCCCCGAGCTTTTTTTCCCCGAAATCCAAGTTTTTCTTGGAATTGTGACCTAAAAAAAAACGGTCACATTCTCCTCCTTCCCGATTTCAATTCACCCCTAATTTATTGCTCCTGTTATTTTTACTATATTATCTCATTTAAATGGGTTCATGGGTTTTAGACATGACAGATTTTTTTGGAAATGTAATCGTACATATAACGTACGCTCCCCCTGGCACTTCCCTACGCTTCCCCAGGGTGGCATACCCACCTGCTTGGGAAGTCCTGCTATAGGTCTATGTGTCTATGGCATACAGCACAGCAAGTAAAAGTAGCAAGCGATCATGCAGTCTTTCTGATGGTAAATGACCAGTGCCGCCTATGGAAATATGTATAATCAATTACACATAGAATAAAGGTACTTGAACTGAATTATAGATTCGTTGCCACTTGTAAGAATTAAAATGGCCAATTCGAATTTAAGCCAGCCAATAACCACATGTTTGCGAAACGCATGTACTGCTGCACGCTTGAAATACAAACCGTACTGGTTCTATCACCTTGCAGCAGAAATATATAAGCTGTAGTAGAACAATGTGGAGAGAGTACTTGTCCTTGTCGTCTAGATGTTCTTAAGGCATTCTACAAATATGACGAGCAAATACTTTATGATGAGAACAATGAATTGAAATTAGATGTACAGTCACAAGAATAAGTATATGATTTAGGCACGTCAGCAAAAATATCTGTCTCAACAACGAGTTCAATAATATCTATCTGCACGAATGCAGCAAAAATATCAGACATTAACTGGAAATCTAAATTATTATTTCGTCACATTTTTTTGCTTCGAAAGGTAATCACAATTTGATGTACATTTTCATCACATTATTTTGATGTCTTTTGATAATGCTATCAGTTGATGTCAGATATTTTTGCTGCATTCGTGCAGACAGATATATTGAACGCGTTCTTGTGGCCGATATTTTTGCTGACGTGCCTATAGTCATATATTTATGCTCGTGACTGTACATCATGACTCACTGTACACGAGGCCTGAGTAGGTCGATGATGATCTAATTATCATCTCCGAGATCAAGGGTTAAGAGGTGCGAATGTCCGGATAATTACATTGTCATTCATCTGTAGAGGATTATTAAGGTGAAGTTTTTTCTGTGTCTTGATTATATTGTTCTAACGCCGCTATTGTTGTATGTTAGTTGTTCGTTTATATGTAATATCTAAGTTAAATTTAAGTGAATGATGTTATTTTTTTCTTATTTAATATATTTATATATAGTCTGTAGCATTGGTTTCGGGCTTTCAAAATAGTTCTTCCCAAGAGGATGGTAATTTATGAATGAAAAAAAAATACTAAAATCCGAGATGTATCTTCTTAATTGATGTGTTTGATCACGTTTTTGCAGGCAAAATTCAGTTTTTAGGCTATTTAATGGTAATGTATCTTTGGTTGTGAAAGTTTAGAAGAAACTATTTTAACAATCTGTTATAAAATTAATTATATGCTTGAAAATCGTTATGACTTCATTTAGAATAATTAATTAATACCACTTTAAGGAAAGATCTTCCTCCTTATGGGATCTAAAAGTTTTGTAGTATTGGCGGTTTGTAATATCAGTGACAGTTTAAATTAAACGAAGTGCGAACTGCGGTCTATTGGCTTAAAAATGAGGATAGTGGAACTATTCTTATTTTAAGCCAATAGACAGCAGACTACGAAGGGTCTAACCGGAGCAACCTATTATTACCACTACCACCAAAAGACATATTGGTTGACCACTATTTACCTTTTATCACCGATTGTAGATTTTAACGTGTTTCCATTTCTGATAATATTTTATAAAATCTTAATGTATCTAACCTTGTCAAGCGGGTCGGGAGGTCCCGGCATAGAATAGGACCTCCCTTTGTCGTCCCGCGGGTGCCGTAAAAGCCGGCTGAGGGAATCGATGCAGAACATCCTTGCATACGAGTGAACCAACTATCCTTTCTTGAAACCAATTAAAACTTTTTGAAACAAAAAAATCTTGAAATCATATACATATACAATAAATAAACAAAATAATAAAACCAGCCCAAAATCAACATCTATAAACTCATTAAAAATCAAAGGGTGTTAGCTAATTCCCCAATTGGAGAGTGAGCCCGTGTCCAATGCCGGGAATTCATGGGTCACAGAGCAGCGTGGAGATGTCTCCAGGTATTCCCCAAGTACTTTTTATCAGCGTATTTTCCCAACTTAATCAGCTGAATGTTAATTAGCCGTAATATCCGTTACTACGTATTGTGTTTTGTGTAATTGTTTTAACCATTGTTACGCGGAATTCCTTACGTTAGTTTATCAGTCGCCCAGTTATCTTATTTGCAATTGTTACCGCATTGTCTATACATATACATAAAGATAAAACACGGGTCTGTTTAAAGAATCATTCAATTTTTTCATGTGTATTCTTTCTTTCAATTCTTTCTTTCAAGTGTATTCTTTTCCTATATTATTTACGTATAAATTTAAAACTGTGCTTGTAAGAAAATCTACTGAGAATGCGATTTAAGGATTACGTGAAAAATATCGAGGAAATTTTCGTAGAACAGTGTTTTACATACTGTCCAAGTGCACAAGGAAATTAGATGCGTTTACTGTTGGACTTTACAAATCACTTCTTAATTCCAAGTTCTAATTCTAGATAGTCGTTTTTCATACTAGTAGCGCCATCTCTTAGTAAATGGCGAAACATTTAAGTATCAAGATGTAAGCTAGTATACACGGCCATATAGAGCGCAGTGTTGAGATTTGCATGCAAACAATGATTTGTTGCATGCAGTCCACCTTTGTGGTTTAACTTCGGAAGCACCACCACCACTCCGCTGAGTTTTGTTCTTAAGAATGTGGTAAGAAGGACATACTTATCGGAGATGTTACAATTTCGTCCTTAGGGGTAGCGACCTGTGTGGGATCCATCTTATCTGGGGTTGATTACAAATGTCTGGCAGTGCCCATTTATCATCAGGTGGATAGCATGTTAGTTTGCTACTTATATATAAAAAACTGAATTAAATGCAGTAAAATTGAACGGTTACTTCAGGCGAGGCGACCACATTGGACTGCGTCACGTATAAATGCATCGGCGACTTCAACGAGGGTGTGCAGTTTTCGATGTCGGCGCGGGAGGGCTGCGAGCGCTCCAGCACCGAGTCACTGGTATTGCGTTTTAACGACGACGTTACTTTGCTTATGCCTACGCCGGAACCGTCGCAAAGTTCTGTAAGTTCATGCTTTCATTTATTTGTTGACGTATTTTCATTTGTTTATCTATTAACATATTTAAATTTGCGTGGAATTCTGTTAAAGATAATGGCCGTGAATCATTTTGTAACTATAGTATTGTAACATTTCTACTATTTTACTTTGTTTCATATTTTTTGACTAAACTCATATTTCACACATATAACATACATACACAGTCTTTTTAAAATATTTCATAATAGTATAAATAGTTTTCATATTTTTATAATAATAATGGTAAGGCTGTTTTAAGGTTGCAACTTTAATTATTTCAGTCATTATGATTTAAAATGGACATACAAATACTGGCCATTGACCCCGACAAATACAATAACACACTCACATATCTAAAATTCACAATATACGTACATCACTAGCTTTATCACACAACTCCGCCCGCTTTGGTCACAGATCATAAATGTGTGCCAAATTGTATCCAAATCTGTACCGATTTTGCGTGATAACAAACATCCATCCTCACAAACATTCTTTATAATATTGGTAAGATTATTCTTACTATCTTATATCGCCTTGTGACTAACAGCTTGCACATCTAACAATACTTTGTAGACCCGCATGTTGGATGTGCCCCGTGACGTCAGCGAAAGTTCCGAGGAGAGTGATAGGCGACCTTCGAAAACCTCGACGACGCCTTGCGATGCAGAGTTTGAAACTACCACGGAAACCGTTATAACGGACATACCTACCACTGAGACTGTTATCACGGCCACTCCGGAGAACACTACGGAGATCACTACGGAGATCACTACGGAGATGACTCCAATTCCAACTGAACCTACGACGTTACCAGTAAGTTCGTAAAGTAGGTAGTGGGTTGGGTTGCCACCCGTATCATAGGACAGCTGACAGAAATATAGTACTTCTGTCAAATGTTTTAAAAAATATATGTATAATTAAAAAAATATATTTTCAATTTGTAGCACAAGCGCTATTTAATATAACTTTAACTGGGATGTATCCACAGCGAAGCATGGATTTTACAACGAAGTGCATTTACGGCTTAATATGAATTAAAATTAGTCAAGATTTTTATAATTATTTCAAATAGTGTCTGCTCGAAACTAGTTTTTACGACCGAAACCGAAACCGAACTCCTGCAACCGTCTCAGTTTCGACCGAAACCGAAACCAAAACTGCCTTCATCCATCCATCCATCAGCCCTTTAAAGTCCACTGCTGGACATAGGCCTCCCCTCAT
>DWLI01002635.1:0-12884 GCA_018249915.1 Cecropterus dorantes dorantes
AAAAAAGTAACATAATAATTTTGTATTCATTTTGAAATCCTAAATCTGCTAATTTATTATAAGCAGAACAAAGTTCGCCGGGTCTTCTAGTTTAATATAATTATAAATACAAAAATTATTTTTAGAATTCCCATACAAAACTGAAAATTTTGTAAGGCAGGGCCGCGTGTTGTATCATAATAATTATAGCGTATTTGGGTACAATGGAAATTTCCTTGTGTTATTCTTAAGGTGTGGGGCATGCTGACACGTGTAATCTTACTCTCGACAATCAGAAGATTAAGCTTGTCAACTAATATTTCTTGTTATATGCCTTCCCTTCTTTATATGTACTGAAATAATGTTTTGTAAATTGTATTTATGTTCCAAAAGATGTTCCTTTATTTCATAAAGAAATGAATACGTTTTGTTTCGGGAAATTAAATTCAATGTATTAGATTGCTCAGAAACAGTAGAAAATGTAAATACAAGTAAATAATCAACTTACTTATATTTTTATTATCATTTCGTTAAATATTCGTATTTTTTTTCTCATATCAGTCAATGTAAATATGACCTTCATAAAGCTTAATATTCAGAATGTTATAACCTAAAATCTATTGAATATAAAGAAAGCTTTATACAAAAACCTAAGTAGGTGAAGTAAATTTTTTTGCTATTTGTAAATATTTCCTGAAAACAATTTATTTAAAAAATGTTTATCTACCTTTTCTTTATTATACTTACTGATAGATTGATTAGAAACCAATAGTTATCTTTATTGTTTTTTTAATGTATAAAAAATAAATGAATTAAGAGTATATACTCAAACATATTATATATGGTTGTACTTTCTTTAATAAACGATACGAAAAGGATTTAAATTTTAGTTAGTGTGTGTGCTTATCACACTATCTAGCATTCTAGATACTATCCCACTGCTAGACAAGGGTCTTAGAGTCTCTCAAGAAGAAAAAATCAAGTCATAGTCCGCAACGATAGACTCTTTTAACAACTTTTTTCTCAGGCGTGTAGGTTGCTTTGTAAAGATTTTCTTCATATTTAAAACAAATTTAATTTCTAGTACGGACGCAATTAAAAAAAATTGATGTGCGCGCTTGAGATTACAACCTCGGAACCCCAGATTGAGATTCCAAGTAACCACTAAATTATCAACTTTATCTGCCGCTGCACTGCCGTCAGGTACATATATAACATAAATGTAAGTACTACTAGCGGAAAAAGCGGGAACGAAGAATTTATTCATTTATCTTTACTTAAATGTTAATTTATCGTCAGTTGGCAACTGAACGGTAGAGGAATAGTGTTGGTGTTCACGAATCTGAAGTATATTCCGTACGTTGTAATTAATCTTACAAGAAGCCTCGACCCTCACATTCAACTTCCGGAGGTCGAACGGCAATAGCCTCGTAAATAAGCCAAATTACTTTTATGTACGAGGAACAAAAACAAGGAACGTTGTTGCTATCAATTATAATTAAACCTCTTGTTATTTCTGATTAACTGATACTCGAATCGAAGATAGGGTCGTTATTAATATTGTTTTTTTTTATTGTATGGATGTAGCAAACAAGCATACGGCCCACCTGATGGTAAGTGGCTGCCGCCGATGGGCAGTTGTTATCAACCCTAGATAAGATCAAAATCTCACCTAATGTTAGCCACAGATGCGTTGCTACCCCTGAGGACTAAGATGGAATGTCTCGAAAAGTATGTCCCCCTTACCACACGTTTCTGATCAGAACACAGCAGCGCATAAAACTGCTGTTATTACGCAGAAATAGTTGTCGCGGTGGTGCTTGCGGGGTCGAACCACAATGAGTTCTACCACCTTCAATTTTTTTCTTAAATAGAATATTGCATACTTATCCACGTAAAGAAATATTTGTATTGTAAAATTAATACACAACACGCAATCTTTAAAATATACCTTACCTGCGCATCAAGTAAAACAACAATACATTTATTAATAAGTACAAGCAATGATTAATATTTATAATGGACTACAAAACCCATATTCTACTTTATTTTAATAAACATTAGAAGGAAATGTATTAGGTATTGATTATAAAGGGAGTAAAGTACACAAAGTTAATATAGCGCTTTTATATATCTTCTGTTTATAAAAACGCTATTTCAAATTATTTTACTCCCACAAAGCATACAACTTTTTTTAACACACTTTTATTTCTTCTTATCTGTGTGGGATAATATCGGAAACTAGAAAAACTATGGATGGGACTTTATAAAAATGCATAGTTCATAATTATCTTCCGTTGCTGAAGAACTCAGATTTTAAATCGGAATGTATTATTTTTGCCAATAAAATAATTGGGGTTCCCACTAAAATTCTGCGAAGTTTGTATAGTAGTTATACCTACAGAACAAATTTATTGTTGAAGTACTTTGCGTAACAGGCATACATGTACCTGCATGAATACAAAGTCCCAAAGAAAGTGTCTCCACCGCTGCTTCGCATGACAACCCTCTTTCTATTGTTATTCGTTCACGAAAAGCTTTTAACAAATTTTCTAATTTTATTACCTCCTGTGACGCCTTTAACGCATTTTTTCCTTGAAAGCTTTAAGTTAAGATCATATAAATAGAAAAAAAAATCGTATTAATGTTCAATACATTAATTTTATTGTTAGGTAACACTTTTAAAATGTATTAAAGGTATATTTACATTAAATTATTACTATTTAAATACGTAAAATAAAATAAAACAAACCATCTAGAATGGCCGTGTGAGGTATGGTTCCTAAAACACTGGCAGCATTACTTTGTTGTACGGTTAGACTTAATCTTTGTGCAAAGTAGCGGCCAGCTTTAAATTATTTCGATATACATTATATTTAGATTCCCGGAAAATATTTAATTATTCATATTTTCCATTGATAAACACAAATGAATTGAAATATATCAAGAATACGAGTACTCTTGATTACATAGAAATATAGATAAAATACATTATTTTTTCTTAATAAAATATAATGCGCGTTTGAACTATATATAAAGTACACAATTATCAAAAAGTTTTATAGACGTAGTAAGACTGAATGAATACCTACCTACCTTCATAGATTTACATTAAATCCACATTAAAAACCAATTGTATTAATACAATGCAAAAAAATTTTCATTTATAAAATTTTAGTTTATTTTAAAGTAAAAGATAATTATTAAATAGTTCAAATGATCGTCAAGCAAAGGTACAGTTAATTCAATACACAGACAGACGACTGCTTACGACGAAGACGAAATCGACACAATATAAAAAGTTTCCAAGGAGATGTAGTAACGCCATGAATTCCTGATGGACATTCCCCTTAGCCCCTTCGCGATTAAAATTCAGTGCTGGCGATGACTCCAAGCTCAATATTCTTGTAACAATACCAGTACAAAATAAAAGCTTTGCACGTACGTTCCTTGAATGGCGGACTTCCGGAACTTACAACAGCGCAATAATAACTCCACGTTAGCAACAGATAGAAATAGCAGCCGTGGCTTGAAAAGCTGCACGTTTCAATTAAGAACCATTTAATTTACTGGATAGCGCCATTCGTACGTACAACTAAACACTATTTACAATGTTCTTACTTTTGAAACAAAATTGTTTTAGAGACGAGTGTTCAAGCTACTTTTTTATATCTTGACAATGAATAAAAAAGGTATATCATACTTCATGAATATAGAACAATAGTTTGATATAAGCAAAAGAGATCCGGTATTGAACTAATCCTAATTTCAAACATCCTAAACATCCTAATTTCAGATTAAAGAATATCCTATATGCAAAGGATATCTGTCTCGCGGTTAAGATACTTTTTATATGAAACTAAAAAGTCAAAGCACATCAACGCTTTATCGACTACTCAAATAAATAACCTGTTAACCTGACGAACCTGACGTTTTGTATCGAAAAATATGACATTGTCTTTTTAAAAACGACAATGGAGATATTTCGAAAAGTAATTGTTTTATGATATGATATTCAATATGGTGGTTACTTATATGTATGAAACCTGAATATCGGACACATGGTGTTATTCAAAAAGGGATATTTGGTAAAGTAAGTTGCTAGAAGTGAATTTTAATCAAATGGCTAAAAGAAAAACGTATCCAGATGCAATGATTAAGACATATTTTGCAGTGAAAATTTTCTTTTCATAACGGATATCCCCATATTAGGATCGTGTATGGTTAAGACCTGAATTTATTGGATAAAGTTGTACCTAGGACAATCGCATTTTTTTATAATCTTACGTTTTTAAGAACAGTTGTCTGTTATATTTGAATCGTAATTTGTCCACATTAATATAAAGTTACCTGCAATATGGCGCCGTGTTAACACAGTAAAAAAGGTAATTTATTGATTCACACTCAAAGTGTCAAACTCTTATTTAAATGGCAAGTGGGTATCTGGCTTGTTAAGTGACTTGTCGCGATGTTGTACCTTGGCCACCCCACTTATGACGTATCTTATTTTATCGGAAATACGCCAAAAAATATTTACATTAATTTACTTAAATATTGTTTAAACTTTAATTATAATTAATTGCAAATGCTAATATAGATAAATCATTTTCACTTATGATATTTCAACTAAATTATAGCTAATAAAAGTGTTTGTCTTGATTAGAACGTTCTCTGTCCAAGTTACGGACAGTGTCCCCGGTACGACTGGTTTTTAGTACCTTGGACAGTGTTTCCTATTTTGACAAGGTTATAGTGGTCCCAGATCTTAGAAAATATACAGTTTTATGATTGAATTATGTACTACATCAAATGACCTTCACATACGTGCACACTTGACAGGCGTATATAACGTCATAATTTTTTAAAACTAATTTCTAAATCTCACCTAGGTACAACAGGTCCCCATATTTAATTTTGTGTGTGAAATTAACCATTTATTTAAAATTCGTATGGTATATGAATCCAAGATCACTTATACAATTTTATGTTATAGTATTTTTACATACTATTCGAAAAGTATATGTTATAAGGGTTCCTTCCCCTCTAGATAGATAATATAAAAACAAGTAAAGACAAAGAAGTTTAGGAAGTTCTTTTGTCAAGTTTTTATAATTATTGACGAGTACCTACTTTTTAATGATATAAATAAAAACAATGAAAAATGTATGATTATGATTTCGGCCTTTAAGCGAACACTTATAAAATAAAAATGAATAAATGATACACAAAACCTTAATTTTATTACATTATATGAAAAAGCTTATCGTCATTCAACGAGACTTTGACGAAGGTCTGCTAACATTACAACGGTTTTTAAAGAGATTTAAGAAGCTTATTTATGCCCCAATAATAGCTACTTAGGTTTTCGATAAGCATTCTAATACAGTCAAAACTATACGTTCCAATACACCTAATTTCTATGATTATCTTCAAACAATCGGCATGCTCTTAAAAATAGTCAGTAGGTTTATAAAAGCTATATCAAGTTTCAAAGCGTTTAAGTAATTCGAGAGATATACAAGTTAGTTAAAAGTGCCTTGAAACGGTGCCGGCCTTTTGTCAGGCACCGCTACACTAATTGCTTACAGACCAGGAGAATGTCAAAGAGCATTCATTATCTCGTTAGTGTTTATTTATGAAATGTTTCTGTAACAAAGTTTTTTGTAACAATATCCAAGCTAAAGTAAGCCGTAGAAAAAAGTAAAACACGGGACCTAAATATGTACCTAATATTTTGGCAAGAAAACAAATACCTCAGATAATATTTTGAACATAAGTAAATAAAAAGCTTAAGAGAAAATCTAAGTATTACAACCTAAACTAACTAAATAACTAATGCATAAATATTATTCAATGAAAATGTTTGTCAGTCGACATTGATCAAAAAAAGATTTCGTATGGTAAATAATATATACGTAAATGGATTGAAATACTTTTGAATAGCAATAAAAAATTAAATGCGATTTTAGTTACACGTAAGTTCCATTTTTCAATCATACCTTTTATCTATATTTGAACAGTTCAGAATAATCAATAGTTGCTATCAAGTAAATTATCCAGTAGTAAATAAACAAAACCATTTTGATACCAAAAACTCTGTTTGAATTGAAATGTCCGGGTCACAACATTGTGGTCGAGGTGAAACAAATGACCGGCAATAATTTTGCGGGTTCCGCAAAACATACCTACTTAGCATAGTTCAAAGCCTATAAAATTTCACATAGATCATATACGAATGACCGCTCCGCCCTCGTTGGGTCCAGCGTCGGTAGAAGCCTTTTCAAATCTCATTACCAGCTTTTCGCATATGAAAGTGTTTTTGGAAGGGCCTTTGGACATTGTGATATTTAAAACTAATATCAATATTATTAACTAGCATTTTATTACGCTTTATCTCGTTAATAATAATTAATTCATAGTACTAATGACACTGCCTACACGCCGGTGGCTCATTAAGAAGATTATCTTCTCTTCTCACAAACGGTTATATCATTTATCGTGTCTCAATTAATTAATAGCCCAAAGTTCGATTCGGTGGTATAATTTCGCCTATTTCTGCTGCTTGAGTCTAGGCAATGGCTGCTTTCCAGACGTCTTTTCATCGTTAAACTTGCTTGTAGAGACATTCAAAAGCTTGTAATATGTATAATATATACACAACGAACAACTAACCAAGCTCAATCATGCTTAAGGAAACATTACATACGTACCATAGCTATGAACCATATTAGCTTCTTTATTATCCATTTACCTGCTTATTCTATTATAATATTATAATAATATATAGCCAAAACCTACAAGAATAAAATCTTAAGCTACAGAAAGTCACGTGAAATTGGTTGTATAAATAAGGGTTTTATAGTATTTCTTGTATAAAATAAAGTAGTATTTTCTGTATTTTCCTCGCAATTTTCCCTCGTAATAAAAACGGATGTGCCGTTTCTATTCAAAGTAATATCCTGGTTAAATTATTCCGAGCTATAAACGTTAGCCAGTGGTAATTATAGACGAGCGAATATTTTCTCCGCAGACTAATTAGATAGCCAAAAGTTAAAAACGACGGCACTGCACAATATTAGAGCTGATTTTTGAGATATTTACCTTACGAGCATGCAGTCCAACTAATGGTTAGTGACTCTTGCCACTCCACATTAATTTGGAGTTCTATTTTATAATATTCAAGCAGAAAACGAGCATGCAGTCCACCTGATAGTAAGTGACTTCTGCCATCCATGGACAACTGTAATCAACCCCAGATAAGATCTGAGTCTTATCTGAGGTTGGCCATAGATGCGTGACTACTTATCGAGGACTAAGTTAGAACGCCTCGGATAAATAAATCTCCCTTATCACCTTCAGAACAGAAAACAGCAATGCATAACACTGCTGTTATTAGGCAGAAATAGGAGTGGCGGTAGTGTTTCTGGAGTTGAATCACAAAGGGTTCTACCACCTGCAAAGGTCATGCCCGAGATTAGCTGCAAATATGATTACTAGAACTAGGTTGAAACGTCATAAATAAGTATGTCTCTCTTACTACACCTGTCAAATAATGACGCAGCGTTTAATACTGCCATTGTTAAACAAAAACAAGTATGTCGATTGCACTACCTTCAAACTACTACTATCAGTAACTTGCTATATCAGTATTTCGCTCTTGGGGCTAACTACAGGATTAATGTATGTCGTCCACATGTAAATCTCTGCAAGCGCAGCAAATAAACATTTTGTAAAATGTTTTCTCCCTCTGGAATACAACACCTGATAAATGATAGCTGCGGGCGTTTTATGAAAACGTGAAGCGATAACGCTACGTCACTTTGAGCAATATTTACTAATAAAACATACGTTCACACGCTAATTTTGAACATTTTGTGAATTAATTACTGCATTTCTATGAAAATGTTATAAATTAAACGCTTTAATCGTATAAATGGCGATACACCAGTCCTATGCACTAAAATAAACTGGTAAAAATCACCATATTTTTACCATCAGCCATAATTAAAATTGTAACAAACTATTTAGGTATAGTAGCATAAGTAATTATTAATTTTGTATATATTAGGTCCAACGTTCACTGAATTGACAAAATACTTTTTTAATGTTGACGTAATAAAAATGATGATGGGTAAATATAAATTTAAGCAATATTTTAAGGGAATAAGCCACGACAATCGCAAGGAAGCAACTCAGGCAACGAAAGGGCGGACGGCGCATAAGTCACTGTCACGCGCCGCGTCTGCCGACACTTTTTTGTTATTTTTCGGTGCCAGTAGCTGCAACAATAATTAAGCTAAATAGTAGCTACCTTCTCCGTATTTTACCACAATTATGCAAACTCCTATTAGGTTTTTTGTGCCAATTTATCAGCAGATCTTGAGGAAAATTTTATACTATTTAGGTTAATTGATGTCATCTTCAATGATTTTGTGACAAGTACCAAAAAATAATGAACGCTTTTAAAGAAATATTAATATAAAATATTAGTATACTTCTCTGACGTAATTATGTTATGTTTTAACAATTAATAAAGTATATATGTTACTCACATTAAGATTTAACTTGTTGTATATATATATATAAACTATTATTTGTTAGAAACATTCGTAATATTCCTCGAAGCTATGAATTTAGACACTTAAAATTCATAGCTTCTGTACGACACTGCTACAAGAAGCTAGAGCAAGTATCTAAATTTACTGGTTAATTGCCATTTAAGGACAAACTGTAGCAGATGTGGGCAAACTTTGCACACAAATAGCTCAAGTCTTGGTTTGAAACACACCAGATGCTACGCAAGAGACACTGGGAGAATAATAGGTAACAATCGCAAGACAAAACGCTATGACGCCTAAACAAATACAGCTACATTGGTGGAATTAAGACTAATGTATTGCTTTTATCTTTTACCAACCTCTAGTCATGTGTAGGTTATAATAATATATCCTCCTATATATTATTTATTTTGCTTACACAAGCACGCCCCGTTCTATTACTCTCTGTTTCATTTATTCTTATCTACAAATCATATACAGTACAATCAATACTATGTTTTAATTGTCAAATAAAGGTGTTTCTGGAAATTGAACAACTGTTATAATTAACATGTTTTTATTAAGATAAGGTATTTTATTTTAATTTTTATATATTTAATAATTACCACCTCTCCTTTCATAACATATGTTCTTATATCAATTTCCTTCAGTAGATTAAACTCGCAGTAACCTATTATCTTTTATGTACAAAACTCTTAAAATAAAATCTCTACAGAATTGGTTTGAAAGTTGAAAACAGGAAAGTAGATGCGGATCGAAAGAAGTAGATTGAAAGTTCTGCCCTAATTCTTCGCAAAGAGGACAACTTTAGAGTTAGCTTACCACAATCGCCACTTCAATTTGACACAGAAAGTAGATATAGAATAAAAATTCTTGGGAGCTTTTCTTAGGCCTTGTAAAGTGAACTTTAACATTTGTAACCATTTCAAATTTTAGATTAAGCTAGATTTTGAGAACTAATACAAGAAATCTTTAGCAAATACTTAAACCGATATTTTCTGTTATTTTTTTCTTTTTTTAAGAAATGGAATGATCAAAATTGTACATTGAATATAGAGACTCAACAGTGGTATTGTTAAAAATGCTATTCCATGTAAAAACGATATAAGTAAATTAAACGAATTATTACTACATATCCTATTTAATAACATATTATTATGTTATGAAAAACGATATAATAACAAACTCCACATACACAAGTAGTAGAAGAAATTATAATAATTCAATTAAGAATACATGCTAACATGTACTGCTAAAAATGAAATTGTGTCTTGTATTTAACACATGGTTTTTCATAAAATCTCGTTTATAAAATTATTATAAGTCATGAACAAAGATAAACTTTTTCAAGAAACATTAAGAAACGTACCAAAAGTTTGAGTCCCTCTGGACCAAATTTTCTATTAAACAAAGTGCAGCCATTCGTGAAACATTACACATAATCTGGTAATTAGATAACAAAGTTCACTTTTTATTGTTATTATTAATCACTTTATCTGTCACTGTTTAGTATCAATATACATGCGATCACGCGTGTGTTAACATTACGAGTCGCGGTCTTGGTTTCGTCGTAGCACGTACGTAGCGCTCTCTACGGCGGATGACGGTGACTGGCGTAGGCTGGTTCTACGAGCTACGCTACGATCTCGGTCCGCGCAGTCGCAACATTTGTAAGCCTTCTGTGTCTGTGCTTTATCAAGCCAGGACTATTCTGACACACCTACAATATAAGCGTTTGCTTGCAATTCATTCCTAGCATGTACAAGTGCAACTACTATAATATAAGTTGGGTTAAGTTATTACACAATGTTTAATTTTAAAACGTTCATACAGTATAGTAAATGTACAAAAAGACTTTGAATATTTGATAATGATATAATCAAGAAGGACATTTGCTACGAATACTATGCTTAATTGCTTTATTTATCTTATTTCGTATATCCGTTCTGCTCGACAATAAGACTAGTAAATTTAAATAATTGACAAGACTTGCCAAGTTTCGAGCCCGACACAAAAATAGTTATTCCTAGAATTCGTTAAATGAGTTTTGGCACTCCAGTAAGAGTATTATAATATATATTTTTAAA
Source organism: Cecropterus dorantes dorantes (assembly GCA_018249915.1). Lineage (NCBI taxonomy): Eukaryota > Metazoa > Arthropoda > Insecta > Lepidoptera > Hesperiidae > Cecropterus > Cecropterus dorantes. The sequence continues at coordinate 10,625 of DWLI01002635.1, forward strand.
ATGGTCTACTTACTAACTTTCATTAGATACCTACGTTGTCGTAATAATAAAAACGCCCTACCTCCTTTTTTCATATTAGCAGGCATTTTTAAAAATTATATAGCCTATGTCACTTTGCAAACTGAAAAGATTCTAATATGTCATACGTCACAATCCGTCGAGCCCAGGCTGCAGCGAGTGCCAAAGAAGTGAACTTACATACACACATACAAACACACACTTACATACGCTTGAAAGACATGACTCACAGCACACAGCCGAGTAAAAAAGGATACTTTATATAACTTGCCAAACAAAACAAAACGATAATGTTAAACTCTCTCACTGGGACATTAAATACAATCTTTAAACTTTTGATTTATAGCTGTTTGCAAATCCTTTGAATAGCAATAAGTACCCTAAAACAAGGCCTTCCCGAGGAATTAGTATTAATAATCGATTGTACGGAGCTAACTTAGACTAGCTTTCGTGTATGATCGTATTTCGGCGATAATCATTATATAAAAATGTATTGTAAAAATTAAAACTACAGAATAGAATCATTAATAGCACAGAAAATATGGGAATTCCGGTTGAGAAGCAAAAGCGAAAACGAACCTTACTTTTTCGTCTTTATCTATTTATAGACATTTTGGAAGCTGATATTCGACCATGAACATTAATTTTCCAATTGTTTTGTTGGCCTAAGATTTTAATTGATAACACTCATCATTAACTACTCAAAAACAAAAGCTTAACAAAAGCTCATCATTAACTACTCAACAAAATAATAAATGTGTTCTTAAATGTTTTGTCTTAGCCTATTTGTATGAAGATCACTATGATGAACTTCTAAGATTGATTACCGGATTCCCACTCCTCAGACGTAATGCCAACGTTAATAGTACTAGCGACAATAACTACAATGCTGTGGCATGTTCATAATAAATTGTGTTTGTAAAACGTAATTTAAAGTAAAACTTCAATAACCTCATAAACATTTTGTTCTTAAACACCACGTACTAATATGAGGCAAAATATCTTGACATTTATTTTATTATGTTATGTTCTTTTATTCATATAATGTACAATTCACTTATTGGTTGATTAATTTTATTCTTATATGAGTCAATAAGGTTACCTTTTTTATTTCGAGGGGGAAACCTTCAATGGGTTCTTCAAAAAAAAAACCCCGGTGGTCGTCCTCACCGCTGAAGGAGAACTCCGGGATCTCCAAAGAACCGGAGTCCTTCAAGCGCGACGCCCTTTTCTTGCTCTTCCCTAGTGAGCATTTGCGCTCACCGCACCTTCTGGTCTTTACGAGGGCATGCGACCACGTATGCCGCCGTCTTCCCGGGGTCAGTCGACTGGACGGTTTGAACTCCCACTCTTACCGCTCGCAACCCCGGAAGCCCCCTTTTAGTTGCCTTTTACGACAGGTAGGGGATAGGGGATACCGTAGCTCTATTCTTGTCCCGGTACTACAGGGACAAAAGTTATTACCTACGGAAATATATTTTGACCACTAAAAATTAAAGATGTTAACACCAATAGGATGTAATATTTGTATACTCTTAGCCTGAAGGTGTCACGTCCATTTAATGTATTAATTAGCCAGATTATAATATATTCTATTTTCATGACTGCCAGATTATCTACCCACTTATATGTATATAGTATTATATCGCATAAGCAAAGACATTAAATTGCTACATAATTATTAGTGTTGAATATTTTGGTACATAAGTCTCGTAAAACTGAAATAACGATTTCCAAACAGAACGAAAAAACTATTTTGAGAATAAATACAACTTTGGTCTCTTTCATATTAAGTCGGTCCGACAGTTTTAACATTCCCCGACTAACAAATTTTGCTGTTCTAATTTGTATATCATTCTGTCGGCCTTACCTTATAAAAAAAAAGCCGAATTAGCCGCTTACATGAACAATATGATCTATTAGGTGGGCTACGCGGTTTCACCAGCTACAAATAAGAAAAAAAACAACTAACATAAAAAACTAAACTAGCGTGATGTTTCAAAAATTATTTATTTATTCGTGAATATCTATTTTGTCCCTTTCAAAGTAATCCCCCCGGGATATTATACACTTGTGCCAACTTTTTTTTCCAATCTTCGAAGCACTTTAAAAAATCATTTTTTGTTTCTTGTTTAGCTCCTCCTGTCAATCGTGGAGTAGCGTCGTTCTTTCATGGGCTTCTTCAGTTTCAAAAACAAGAAAACGTCACAGGGGGCCAGATCTGGGGAATACCGTGGCTGCG
>DWLI01002636.1:0-12883 GCA_018249915.1 Cecropterus dorantes dorantes
GTTATGGGTACTGGCTTTTGGTACAATTTCGTCGTCCAATGCACATCTTGTGTAAGATAATTCAAATAATCATATGCATTACTTCATCTGGTGTAGTAAGAGAGACATACTTTTCCGAGGCATTCCATCTAAGTCCTCAGGGGTAGCAATGCAACTGTGGCTAAACTTGGGTTAAACTTTGATTGATCCTAGCGTTGATTACAGATGTCCATGGGCGGCAGCAGTTATCATTTGGTGGGCTGCATGCTCGTTTGCTACTATCTTACTATAAAAAAAAAAACTAGAAAGGTGTGTTTAAGTTACTAAATTATTAAACTACCACTTATCATCTGATAGAGACGTTCGTTTGCCACTTCAGTCTTATAAAGAATTATATTTTCTTTGTCACACTCAATTTAATGCCTCATAGAGTTCATAGTTACATACAGTTACAAATGCCTTGCTATGTAGACCAAGTTGAAACTGTCTCTTTAGCAAACACCACTGCAGTGTAATCATTATCTGTTACGTATTCTGCGCTTTTACATTGTTTAAATTGATGTGACAGAGGAGGCAGAACTACGGATTATCTCAGCATGAATTGATCTCTATAGTCTCTATATAGAAACAATGCACAAATAAGTGAAAGGAAATGTCTTTATTATGCATAGGCCTACGGGGATACTAACAAATTGTCAGTTTAATATTTTTTTCTTATAGCACGTCCGGATCAGAACACAACTTCGACTGAGATCCAGCTTCTTGCCGGACCCAGCTTTTTGTCTTTTTTGTTTGCATAACTGTTTTGTTTTTCCAGGTGGTAGAACCAGTGTAGTTCGACCGGGAAAGTACCACCGCCACACCTATTTCTAGTGTGAAGCATTTCTTGCATTTGGTTGGAAGGGTGTGGTTCCCGGCACACTTTTACACGAGGCGATCATCTCATTCCTCGGGAGTAGCAACGCATCTATGTTTGACTTCAGATAGAACTTATGTTCTATATGAAGTTACATAAAGATGTCCATGGGCGGCAGTGACCACTTACCATCAGGTGGACTGCATGCCCGTTTGCTGCTTCAATATTATATTAAAAAAAAACTTTTTTTATCATATTGGTTTTACAATAACTGTTTTGCAGCTGGATATGAACTAGGTTCTACCAATTATTATTATCTACAGTAAATTGTGTAGTTGGCGTGTACACCGTACGTCCAATAAACGGTTTTCGTTTAAGGTGATCCTGTAAATTGAAATTGTTAACGGTACAGTTTGCAATAAGTATTGTAGTTTTATGGGCACGTTTTGGCACCGCGTTTGTTCGTCGGCAGACGTCACGATGTTACGTTTACCTTCTATTTCTACGCGGTACTCGGGTTATTTCTGATATGGGTACCTACACGAAATGCGGTCTAGTCATTTTTACCTACATCTAACTAGGAATATATTGGCTCTTGGATTATGTTGAATATTTACTAAGGTTTTCGATTAATTTCTTGGGAATGGAATTATTAAAACGTAATATGTATTAGAGGTATATATTACATTACACGCATCTACACATAAGCGGTTGATACCTACTAAGTATAGGTACAAGATTACAAAAAATTGCGCACAATGAAAAATCAATCAGGTCGGTGTAAAGAATAGCCTAATTCTATACTAGATTAGCTACCGACTTAAGTTTATTTAGTTAAGAGTAATTTTGTTAAATTATTACATAATATCGCTTCCGGGCTGTAAAGAAATGAAGTCATTAACTACGTAAGTTCGTTCCCATTTATGAAAAGTTTAAGTCGAGTTAAAACTACTTGCACGGGAAACTTGGGCGCTGCCCCTTTGATCATTGCGCAACCTCCGGGCCACTTTTACGTCTCGAAGCGACTTATTATAAAGTTCGATCCACGGATTAGTCTTTATTGAGATGTTATTGTAAGGTAAGTCTTTTATTGGAATACGGTACTATAGGTACTTAGTGTTAGGGAACTCTGGAGGAAAGAAATGTTGAATATCGCTAAATCGTTTTCAGAACATTTTATTGTCAACTTCACTGCTCCATTTCTGGACATAGATTTCTTTAACCCCTGTCATTTCTTTGCACGGGTTTGGAAAGGATAAAAGCTATTTATTTATTATTCATTCTTAGTGCCATACTGGCCGTATTCGAGATGATTTATCTCCGACACAAAAAGTGGTAAACTTATCTGTGTTGCCTTCCCGCGACTACACGTTCACCTATTTTTGCCTTATAGCAGTAATACCGCTGTGTTCTACTTTGATAACTGTCGTAAAGTAGATACGTTCATATTTTTTTAATATACACCTATTATATGTAGAAGCGAACGAGCATGCAGCCCATTTGATGCTATGCCATGGTGGGGCCACTGCCGCTAATGGATAATGTAATGCACTCCAAGTAACATTTAGGCAGAAAAGGCACACCCTTTTCTGGTTCTACTATCACACAAAGGGTTCTACTATCTTTAAAAGTCTCGGGTGCACACCATAGGGCATCGTCAAGATAACAATCGTATTTGTAATGTATGTAGGAAAGTCTCATTGTTCGCGTAATAATTTCATTAAAGAAGGGAAGGTGCCCGAATAAAATATTCAATTACCCAATAAAGTTTGTCATCGGTCTGTAGCTCGGATGTAAAAAGTTGGTGAACTCCATCCAGTTTAAATGCAAATGTACAGAATTCGGATGGCAGTTCCGAGAATGCTTTTGTTTCACTATTTGAATATATTATAATAAAGGTGCATTGTTTACGAAGCAACGAATGTGAAAAATGAAATACATTTAAAAAAATATTTACGTACTTCAATGACGTAATGATTCATTCGGAATGCAGAGTACGGCGCCACGAGAAAAGCTCTGAAGCCTTGTCTCTCCATAATATTTGTGCCTCCGCTCTAGTGCTCTCCTTGACTCGGAACGCCTCATTACGGGTTTTCAGCGCACTTTTAAAATATGAGTCATTCGGGATTTACAGCTGACCGCTGATTTATTACGTCCCCTCCCAACATCGACAACGAACACTGAATATTTTATGTATGATCACGATCCCTCGACAGTTTGAATAGATGCCCAGCTTTCATTATGCCCTTTTTTTAAACTCGTGCCCTAGATTAGCACAGTCAGTACTTAACTTTGATGAAATATGTGTTTAATACTACACAATAACCCTGGTATGGTTTTGTATGTAGCCAAATTTGTATATAAATTTAAAGATAATGTCCTAGTCTGATCTTTTTAATTTAGTAGCCGAAAAAGAAACAAAACCTCGAATCTCTGCGGGATCTGCCTTATCTAAGCCTCGCCTCTCTCAATCCTCCATGTTATTTTCAAGAAATTCTTTAAATAGATATGGATACACTTAATGCTCTTACGTAACGTCACTGGCAGACTCGAGCTAGATAAGAGCTAGACAGCGGACGTTGCGCCTGCTCGAGAACAGATGGGGTGGGTCGCTTGCTTTTCGTGAAAACTAAGTAATGACAGGTGGAAATGGGTTTATTGATGGCCTAAAACAACAACTGATGTAGTTTTCATTCCCAGTAGTTAACAGTTTGGAAGGTAATTCATAAAATATATTAATGTCGATGGGCCAGTGTGCGAGACGCGTTAGGTAACCGGCGGCGCGGCGGCGCAAGCAAGAGGGCGAACGGCGCGCGCCGACTCCGCTATTGATCGCGGGGATGACGCCCGGGGTGACCCAAATAGAGCCTCCACACACCCCCGGCCTCTACCCAAGTGTCCCCGCCGCCCCGCCTCACCGCCGACCGCTTCACGACGAATTTTCATATCAGCCGGTGTTCCAAGGCAAAGGAATGGCCCGTTGCCCCGTCGCTGATACTAATGCCCTTACATAATACATCATGAACGCCTTGTTAAATTATTGTCGCTTAAAATCTCTTTGTCCTCCTCGTTCTGACATCTGCCATGTATAATTTGAACGCTCTCTGAACTTTCCCAGAGGCCGTTATAACGGACGTTAAAGTTTCGACTGGAAAGTTTCGTCTATGTATATCGACATTATTGAAAATCTGATTTATCGACTTATCGATGCTCCTTCAAGTCGATTCATTAAATTTGAGCATGTTTAAGTGGAAATATAAAAAAAAATCAATATGGATCTAAGTTTTAAAATTAAATGGGTACGGCAGGTCGCGCAGTAACTGACCTATGCCTGGGAAATTCCCGGGCCGAACCGGTGCATGCGTAGTCGATAGAATTGAGGGTGCTAATGCATTGTACTGATATTGATTGGCAAGTTTCCTTGGGCCTTGTTGGTAAGCGCACTAGCCGGTAAATTATTAAGGGGCGCTCTTCTACCATGGTATGTTCCATGTAATTACTATTGTTGTGGAAAGCTAGATAAATCGTTGCCTAGGTGAAATATTATGTAACATTAGGTTACTTTACTACAGCGAAAGACATGGATATCAATTGTGGCTTGCTTTAATTTTTATGGGGATTGTCCTTTTCATAACATTCATATTTACATCGGTGCCAATATTGGTAAGATATCGCAGCAAATAGGTAAATTGTAACGTGATTAACTGTGCTAGTATTCTCAGCAATGATTCTACTGTAACAATGAAGAAAAAAATCCTTTTGTTTCACGTTCCACTCCAGACCCGGTAAAATGAAAATACGTGCACGGGCGGGGCACGGCGGACGATGAAATTGAAAAGCGTGCAACTTTACGCTTTATTTGCACCGGGGAAGCATATTATGTGCAAGATTGCGTGAACAGATTTAACCTACTTACAATAATACAATATGATAACGTTTTACGCCGGCGAGTGCCGTTCAATGCTGTCGGGGGATGATAATGCTTTAAAGAGGACTGCACTTAGCGGGAAAGCGGTGACGCATCGGAAAATCCCGATATTTGTACGTGTCTCCACCGAGTTGCTTTTTATTCTTCCGAAGATAGGTTTAACAGACGCATTTTAGAGTCTAAAAGTTTAGGCATTGGATAGCAACTGTATTCCTATTACATGTATTTGTGTGCTGACGAGCAATTACGTGGGCTGAACAACGTCAAGTACCGGAAATTAATATCTGACAGGTGGCGCCCCCGAGGGCAAAGGAAATATATACAACCGCAGTGATGTCTTGGGATTATAATTATATAGCACATATAGAGATTATTTTGATTATTAACACAATTTATCGTATGCTTTGAAAATATATACTAATAGGTATAGAATATAATCCAAAAATAAATTTCAAATGCATTACATAATTTCAATGTCTCCAACATGCATAAGTTCGATATGTTTCTTATAAGGTATTATAAAATAAAAAAAAGCAATCCAGTTTCAAAGACAGAATGTCCTAGAAAATCTGATTTTAATAAATACCAAATCACCATAAATGGTTTACTAAAAAAATCATTCATTTACATTTATGGAGCCAGCCATGAATTCTACAAGTTGTTTCAATTAGGGCTATTGTTGAATTAGCCGAAACTCAGTACAATTTATTTTCCAAATCAAAATTAAGTCCTGAAAGTGTTATACTCGAGATATTATTCATCGTTCTTGCCCTCGATACGAAATTAAATCGAATCGATCATTCCTTACATATTTAGATGTATAAATGCGGCGCATAGTGCTCGATGGGTAATTTACTTTATCGATTTGTTAAAAATAGGTTGTATGCAACGTTGTTCTTCGCCGCAATAAAGCTTTCATATGCTCTACAATCGAATGACATTATTTCATGAATTTCAGATTAGTTTTACCAATGCTTTTAAATCGATTTACAATGTTACTCTTATGTTATCTAGCTGTATTTTAAATGAAATTTCAATGAAGTATTATGTATAGATTTCTAGGACATTTATAAACTGTCAGGAACTATTTTTTTTACTACCGGATCGGAACACGATCTTCACTAAAAATATCCGACAAGGAACCCAGCGAGTTTATCTTTGTTCGTACATATAATCTGAAACACAATCTGGAAGAAGTTTTTCGGACAGCAGATTTTATCTTAATATCATTTATTTGTTAGATCGAATGAGAACCCTGTTTTTGAACGTGAAGCAGTAAATCGAGGTGGAGGTTAAATTCTACGGTGATGTTTGCGGATTTATTTGGGCAGGAATCGCGGTCATGTTGGGAGGACGTTGCGTTGGCAATAAAACGTGTACGTCTACAATTTATTTATGCTCGTCGGTTATGACATTATCATAATGCGAATGTAATAAAATAAACACAAATATATATTCACTAACCATAAAATTATTTTACGGGCTGCCCTGAACTTATACGGTGATACTAAACGTTTTTTTTTTAATATTTCGGCCTCTTTTAAACGTAAAACAGTGTTGTCGAAAATATTATCTTGAACATCTCTATTTCCTTGATGACTTTATTTTTATGCTCCCATAAAGTGTGATTTCGTGATGTCTTAGAAGTGTCTGTAAATGTACAGTATTAGGGTTGGGTGCGCCGCTGTCGGCCTTCCGTCCACCTTCGCGCGCCGCCCTAAGGACAAATGTCTCGTAAAAATTTATTAAGCCTATCGGAGTGAAAATGATTATGGGACAAGGGTACATAAAAAGTGCTCTATATTCGCGAAGTAGCCTGCGTGTTTCAAAAACATAGGTCGTTTCTATTATCGGGCCGCCGTGACGATATTCGAATCAGATAAAGATTGGAAAAGATAGGAGGGTGCGTGGACGGAAACGTTGGCGATCGGAGGTTGTCATCGGTGCCGGTTGTGGAAGGTTACGCGAGGGGCGGGCGCGGCGGCGGCGACGGCGGCGCGCGGAGGGCGCCGTGCGCAGCGAGATGCGCGCGACGGTGGCAGCGGCGGCGCTGGCGTCGTGACGCAGTGTGACGTCAGTGCGCCGTCGACTCGATACGCGCCGGCCCCATCGTCAGTCGCCGCCCGAGCCAGGCCGCCGAACGTCGCGCAGTCGCGCCTCCTCCACCCGTGCACTCTCATACCGGGTTTTAGTTTCGTACCACGATGACATAGCCCCAGTGCCGTGCGACGGGACGACGTGAAAGCGCACATATTTTTAAGTTTTTTCATTGGAACGAGGAAACCGTAACGGTCACCGTTGTTGCAGAACTAGCTACGACCCACCCCGCTCAGTCGAGGATCAGAGACGAGACCGAGAGGCGGTTCACACTTTTAATCCGCCTTTCCAATAAAGACTAGCGAAAATGGGCGAGGTGAGTGCAGTGTCGCTTGCTGTAGTGCTTGTATTAGGCCTTTGTAATAGCGAGCCCTACTGGGCGGGCCGGTGCCTTCGTGAAGACGTGAGTGCATGTCATTGATAGTGCGGAAGGAGTCATCGAAAGTCGAGTTCATCGAAATACTCCTAACTAGCCTCCTTTGTGAAGTGCCTGCAGTCCTTCCAGCATGTCTCCAGTATCATCTCAAAGGAATCCATTAGCACGTTTTACAGCCTTTGTTCTACTATCACTCTTAGTGCTCAAGTAGCCTTCGCACTCATTATTCTCAACTGAAACTGCTTGTTTTACATCTTTTACCTCTTCTGTAGACATTTGATTTTTTTTTATTTTTTTTGTCCTTTTTTTATTCAATCCTCATTCAATATATTGGCATTATACATAGCAGTTGTAGCGTTTGTGCGATAGTTGTAGTTGTTTTATGTGTGTAATTGACAAGGAGCAGAAAGGGAGCAATGTGTCGGAGACGGCGCCGGCTGGTTGCGTAACTGTTCGTATCGATCTGTGCGGCGAGTGAGACACTTCGCTCTGTGGTCTCATGTGCCGCTGAAACACTTCCTAAACACTCCAATTAGAAAGACACCCTAATTAAAGATAATAATCCGGCAGCTATTAAAGCTAATAATCTGATAAAAAGATTCACTTCAAAGAAATTTATTGTGCTCCATTTTTTCATACAAAGAAGTCAGTCGGCATAGGAAGATAGGGCGCACCTCTTATTGATCAAGTAATCTCAATTAAATGAAATTTTGCTCTCTCACAGCTGAAATACTTTTCTTTCTTCAATCAATATTACTTTAAGCTGGCGCATATACTGTAAAGTCATAATACGGTCAAATATTACAAGTGATTTTTTTTAACAAACTGAAATCAGTATTAAAAGACAAAATCTAACTATTCTAACGTTCAGTCATTGAACATAATGATACGGAAGATTCCATAGTCGTTTGAGTAGGATGATTGGTTTCGGCCGGGCATTAGAATAAGTGTTCTCCTTCCAAGGTGTCCTGAAGGAAGTGGCTAAACAGGTTGCCGGGAGGCGGCCGTGCTTCGGACACGAGAACTATAGCACCGAAGGTTTATTAGAAAATTGCCTCGTCATTATGTCATTTAAATCGCATAGAGTGCCGTCGCTCTATTGGAGTATTTCCTTTATCCTTTATGACGATAGCGCGCACGCATCAATTAGGCTGCTAGACATGGTCCTTGAGATTAAAAATTCAAAAGCCCTCCGTGTTACATATGTGTTACATAAGCGCGACGGAATTTTAAAAAAGATCAATTTTAAATTTGAAAATTTTATATCATCAAATTTTAGAACAACGCTTTAAGATGAGTTCTCTACATCCTATTAAAATAAATGTAGTATTCCAAAGACATAGTAAAATAAAAAGATTGCACTTCTAGTTTTAGTGAACAATGAAAACTTATATATCCTTTGTGGATATTGACAGTATATGCTATAAACTATGCTAAATGCATATGCGATTTTCCTAAAGTGACGTCATTCGTTCCAAATAATTGCCGAAGTCCATTGTAGTATTACTACCCTCATGAATATATTAATTCGTTCACCTAATAGTATGGTAACGCTTATATTAATTGGAATGGTTATCTACGGGTCCGTATGTTATCGGATTTTCATTTCTAGTGAGTTCGGTCAAGTACGAGTATATCTTTAGCGAAATGTGCAATTTTTTTACTTATTCAAAATATTTTTATAACTAGACATTCTTAAGGGTCTTTAATAGGTTTAAAGAATTACAAAAAATAAGTCTAATTATAAAAATAAGTCGATGAATCGAAAATTAAGTCGGTCATAAAACAGAGTTAAAATTGTTTAGACCAGCTCATTTTTTCTTATTAATCAAAACGGCAGTAACTAACTATAAGTTCTGTTCTTTGGTAATTCGATCAATATATTCGTTCACAGTAACTAAAGGTTTTTAACAGTTATTACGGCATATAACAATAGAGTTGCCAAATTGAAATAATTTATACAAAAAATGGCTGCTTCCCAACTTACTATACAAAGCCCCGTTTTCGTATACTAAATCTAAACATACGGACCACGTCAAGGATTTGTTAATTGAATCCTGATCTGTGCGTTGCTAACATTGACCGAATCGTATCGAGGTTAGAGCAATCAGCATAACTAGCATTATCCCTGCATAGCTCGATTGTTCCGCATCATGTGATGGGATAGCTTGGGAACAAATATGAACAGTTGATAATAACTATACATTGGTTACACACATGATTGTAGGCACATAATCACATATATGCATTAATAGGCAAAATAATGCGAGTTACTTATCGCCGAATTGGTATGATACGAGTGCATCCCTTTGATAAGTTAGCTACTAACTATTAAATTGTTGACTTATAATCTAGTCAAAGGCAGTCACATTAATTGGTCAGCTGTAAGTTATAAGATGGAGAGACAACTTGGTCTCTCGCTCTTTAATATGACACATAAATTTTAAAAAAAATCTCGGCATTTCTGTCTTAAGTTGTACATCAAATTGCAATTAGATTTTCTTGAAATACAATATTATATCGATTCTTCAAAATTATCAATTAGTTAGGTCCATCCATCAGCTTATTGAGGCCCATCGTTGGACATAATACATCTTCGGGTAGAAAGTATAGGAAGTAGGGTGTTTTGCCAATAGTCACCACGTCTAGTGATCGTAGATATTGATGATACACAATACTGTTGCTCATCTCTTGATTTTCATCTCTTGATCATCTTCTACGGAAAGAGACGGGGTGGTTTTATCCAATTCTAACACCATGGATCATTTGTTACGTAATTCGCCTTTATTCTACAAATCTTTTGCTGAACTACGTTTAAATTTAGAGCGTTAAGAACAAACCATTTTTATACCACCACGAAAAAATTTACCATAATCAGAATAAAAAAGTCAATTCAAATAACTTATTATTTTCAAGTAACACAACAATAAACGAACTGTGTCTTGTCAAAAATAATTAAAATACATACATAAAATGACATGAGAAACGTTAAAAACAGCAGTTTAAAAGTGACATAAAAATATATTGTAAAATGTATTTAACATACAAATTGTAATGATGCTAGTGACATTTAAAATAGCTAGTTTTTTTTCTCATAATATATTAAAAATGGTATTTCAAAATTCAAATAAAATTACCGTTAGAGGTCATATTTTTGCAATTTCTTACAAATCGAGAGTAAATACAAACCTACATTTTTACTTACAACCGCACGGTTTTTGGATCATCAAAATAGGATCAAAATTTACTACAAAACTATCTAGTCAAATTACTTTTATTATCATTTATATCAGACGTCCCCTAAATATATTACTACAAATAGCTTACTAGTGAAATCGAAGAGTAATCAATTACTATCGAAAACATATAAAAACGATGTCCTTAACACATTTGTACTGCATTGTAACCTAACTGTAACAAATAACAAGGAAACTTGCAAAAAATACTATATTACAGTTCCCTAATTTAGTCTATTCAATTAAATAAATAGTAATAAATACAAAAATTTATAAAGCGCTTACAAATACAATTAAATGAATAGAAAAAAAAACATGTGTCTAATGCAAGCGTTGACAGGTCTCCTTTTGGTAGCCTTTTCTGAATTTTCGGAGTCTGGTATTTTGTTTTTACAGTAACTTACTTAATTTAATTTTTTTTTTTTTTCTAAAAATACCATAAAATAGTTAAAAAAAGTGTTACAATATAAATATTGTTGTATGGATCTATTTATTCCATTTGCTATCCACATTGCAATGATAAAAAAATCGTCTCTCCCTCTTTTTTCTGTTTAAAAGCGTCATACTCCAAAATTGTATGTCCTATGTCACTCCCACTAATTAAGACTAATCCAACGACACTCCATATGTTAAAATCCGTCAGACATTTGGACTATAGGTCGTGATAAAGAAATTGACATGTATACATAAGCTTGATAAAAATTACAGTCCTTCTGACGTAAGCAGATAATATATAATATGGGTCCCTCACAATTACTAGTTATTTTCCCGTTTTCCCTAGCCCTTTGAAATATTGAATTGAAATGAAGGGCAAGTATCTAATAATAAGTCAAACACCGTCAAAGAATCATGACCAATGCTACAGTCGTTCACAGAATTAGACTACATGACTTGGACGACGGCGAAGAAACTCTATAACTAGTTTCATTAATTCTGTAACGAGTTTCATGTTTAAGTAATTTTATTTAAAGTAATTTAGTTTTGCAGATTAATGACAATTTAGTATAGTCAGTATCTATTTAATTTTAATTATTGTTAAAATTTCTTATTTTTAATTATTTCCGTTTTTAAAATATGGAATTAAATAAATTTATAAAAGTGAAGAAAAATATCTTAACATTCGATCTTATTAAGGACTAGGTGTGCTACGCGGTTTCACCTGCTACTAAATAAAAAAAAACAAACAAACATAGCGTGATTACGAGTATAGCCTATAGTCTTCCTCAATAAATGGACTATTCAATACAAAAGTAATTAATTCGAGCCAGTAGTTCCTGAGAGTAGCTCGTTCAATCAAACAAACTCTATTGCTTTATAACATTAGTATAGATAGTATATATAAAAGTTTTATAGCTACTGTCTATAAACAGCCACACTTCGCTGTATGTGTACTAAGCCTTAAATCAATAAACAGGGAAGTAAACAAAGGTAAATAATTTCCGCAACCTCGGAAACGCTTACAACTTTCCTTTGAAGTTCGAGATCGCTCTTATATAAAAATGCAGTGAGGTGTAAAAATTTCAAGGCAATTCGATTATTATAGAGTTTTGTGGAAACTCTCACACGGGAACTTTATAAATAGCGATGGTGTAAGGAAAAGTAACATTCAGTACTTATCGTCGCGTTGTACGTTTTTAGAGAGTTCCTTCCATCTTTTTTTATTGGGAAGTATCAAAGGAACACGCAGTCCATCTTATGATAAGTGGCCTCTGCCGCCTTTGTAGTAGTAATTAACGCTAGATAAAATCAGGCTTAAAGCTGATCTTATCTGTAGCTAACCTCAGGCTTACCTGAGGTTATGTGTTGCTACCCCTGAGGACCAAGTTGGAACGCCTCTGATAAGTATATCTTTCTTATCACACTCTTCACATAAGAACACAACATTGCTTTTATTAATCGGAAATAGGTGTCGCGAAAATCGTATCGCGATAATATACTCGTATATGTCAGAGACAGCTGTCTAATCATTAAAAACAAATGACGTTACAAGTACGCACGTGTGTCAGACGATATCGAATGATCGCCCCATCTACCTGCTGTCCTGTAAAAAGGGTCGCTCATTTCATCTGTATGCGTCTCGATGCACGGACCTCTGTCCGTTTCAATAGGTCCTAGCCCACACTAATATCGTTTAGCTGGAATTGCTATAATCTCTGAATCAATAAAATATTTTCCTAGTTATTACTTCTGATGTCCGGCCTTCCGGCCATTTCGGCTTCGGCCTACATATTCCGACATATATTTATTGTCGGTTTTGTATCCGTCCGTCAACCCACTATTGTGCCGCTGCTGGCACGGGACTTCTCTCAGATTAAGAGAGTTTCAGGCCACCGCGCTGGCCAAGTGCGAATTGGTAGACTTCACACACCTTTAAGAACTTTTAAAAGAACTCTCGGATGTGTAGGTTTCCT
>DWLI01002637.1:0-12882 GCA_018249915.1 Cecropterus dorantes dorantes
ATTCCTTAGGCAGTGTAGAGAAGCACTAAGAGAGGATTTTTGGAAATTCCACTCCGAATGGGTGTATATGAAAGTTCTACACCGTTGAAGTTACTGACTTCAAAATTTGGATAGGCTATACATAGCTATAAATCGACATATAAAAAACTAGTTTTTATATGTCGATTTATCCGTACTGGTTCTATCTGACTTTCTTCTACAATCCGTGTAGGAAACAGAAACAATGGCAACACTGGACGTACATTGTTATTATATGCCATAATGGCGATTGTTTCACGCGCGCTTGCCACTCTCAAATTGCTTCCTTGTTTACTATAATAATTGAATATGAAAAACTGTTTTATGCATAAAACATTATTTTTAGAAATAACCTATGTTATCATGTAAATTGTTTATGAAAAAAGATATTTGGGTATAAAACTACAAAAAACTAGTCGCTTCAATTTATGATTGATGATGACCTGTATAGATATAATGTACATCAAATACTTAATAAGTGAGTGAGAGTTTACATTTTTTAACATAATATAGAAACCATCTTCTATACCATAAAAATTAAAAAATGATGTAAACATATATTCGGTACATATATAACATAGTCCCGATGTCGGCGCTACACATACGTTGCTGGAGCATGACGAGCGCTAACTTCAGAAACACCCCCAGCCCGGCACATAACAACGCTCCCGGATAATAGTGCTCGCATAATAGTGCTCCCGGATCGAACCACAACCAAGTTCTACCAACTAGTAAACAATTCTGCAACTACTCAGTCACATCTCTGTATGGCAAGTGATCGAACCTGGACCTCTTTGTGTAAACCAACATAGTGGCCACCACATTTTCCTTTTATTATGCCTAATTTGCCTATATTATTACGTAATAATTACGCACTAAAATACAGCCCAAAAAGTCTATGGTGAACATAAAATATAATTACTGTATCTATTCACCATTAGTTATTATGACGATATTCATGAGATCAAAAATGCGCAAATGTAACAAAAAACCGCTTAAGCTTTAATTTTGCTTCGCTAAGACTGTTTGAATTTGCCAAAAAACGTGGGAATAACCCATACAAAGTGTATGTGAATAAAATCATGCTATTATTTAATTGGAGGTCGCATATTTCACGCAAATATCTATGTCGCAATGCAAGGACTTGTTTGACCTCAAACAATTAATGGATAAATGAGCCGAAAAAGTATAGGCTGTTAAAGTTGACATGAGCCCGATTATTGACCTTTTTTTTCGTAATCGAAGCAGCAAATATTTAGTCCAATTGATGGTAATCTCTGCCTCCCGTGGATATTTATAACCAACTTCAGTATAGAACAGGGATTCTATTTGAATTCGATTACATTTGTCATTGTTTTATCTGAATTCGATTACAGTTGTGATTGTTCTATCTGAATTCAATTAAATTTGTAATTAAATTACATTTGCCACTAAAACAGTCGCCTGATATGTAAATCAGTAGACACCAGTACAAACCGAATCGTAAGACTTAACGTTAGAAATACCATTCTACAACCAGAAAACGTGCAAGATGTGGAATAAGCTTTCTCTTGAGGTGTTCCCGGAACGCTATGACATGGGGCTCTTCAAGAAAGATGCAAAAGAGCTCTCCTTCAAATCCGGCGATACATTGGCGACTCCTCTGACGTTGCAAATGTCCATAGGCGACGGTGACTACTTTCCATCAGGTAGCCCGTCTGCCTTATCGTTTGATACAAACATAAAAAAAAAGAAAAAGAAATTGGCGGTGGTGCCGTCAAAATTTAACCATGAAGCGTCATAATTGTACCTAAATTAACTGTTATTAAAGCTTAATGGGATCGTCCATAAAGTTAGCTTCACTATATTGAATGTATAAATATTGTAATAAAATATGTTATTTCAAACAATGCACAGATTACTACTAAACTATTAGATGTGGGTGAAGAGGCGAATTACTAAACTAAGGTCGAACTGAGAACTTAAAATGCACGGTTACAAAAATTTGATTCCAATTTAAAAATTACCTGCATTGAACTGAACTATTTGAATTGCTAATAACTATTTAAGATAAAGTGCGTATTAGAAACAGAATGATATTTTTTTAAAACTTAATTAATCTGATGTTTAAAATATAATAAATATTTTTTTAAACAAAATTATCAACAACATTGTTTATCGCTTTTGATTATATCGCTCTAAAACTAATACCAATCAGTGACCATCACTATCGTCTTGTCTCCAAGAGATAATTTTTCCATAATAATTATTTATCGCTATATCTTATATCGCTCGCGATGAAACAGTCTTGAAGGTCAGTCATCATTAACCTGACAATTGCAATGCATACCATTTTGTAATTGCGATCCCACACGCGGATTTTACGTGAATGTTGTGCGACTTGTAGGGTTTTGTATGGGTTACTATACGTTTTGTAACACAGTGTGATACATTTTATGATTTGTCGACACTTTTATAACTGTGTGAAAAAATATTAGCGTACTCATATTATTTATATATTCCCTTTGACTGTTTAGACGGTGATAATTCGTGGTATTTCTATGTTTTTTATAACATAGAGGTAACAAATGAGCATGTGGCATACAATTAGGTATTCAACTCCAGATAGGATCTGAGTTTTACTTGAAATCAGGCATCAATGCGTCACCTCAGCAATTCAAACTTCAGGGGTACAGGTCTAAGTTGGTATACCTTGAATAAGTGTTTATGTATTATAAGTACATACATATTATTATAGATGGTTATGATGGTCTATCATATTAAAAAACAGTTTATACCAATATGTTTTACTCAACCGAGGACCCGGCGGAGCGGTCATCGTACTGGTCTTAGACGCAGTGGGGTCCCGGTTCGATCCCAGGCCAGACAGTCATCTGAACGATGAATTTAGATTCCGTTCTGGGTCTGGGCGTTTCTGTATTTGTCTTTGTATGTCCATGGTACCCACAACATAGAAGTAAAATCATAGTGTTTTTGTTTGCAAACGGCGTTATTCCGTAGCAAAACTCTGAAATGCAAATATCACTTAATGCACTTTCGGTGAGCTAGTCTAGATTTGAAGAATAAATTAACCATTTGCAACTGATTGTAAAAGGTCATTAAAATACATAATGTGGAACAGAACGTTTCTCTTAAGTCAATTGCAAAATCCGTGATGGCTTTTTGCAACCTGCAAAAAGGTTGCTGAAGACGGTCATAATAACATCACGATAGTAATTAGTGTGGATTTCGGTGGAAACGAAGCAAAAAGTTGCCAAGGACGAGCGACGCCGCGGGGTAATTGTATGCCCGGGGTTTATTGCCGAAATAATCCTTGTCGAAATAAGTCTTGTTGCTTTTTTGAATAATGGCACAAAGTATTAGTATTATTATATAAATCACTTTTAGACATACGGGCTAAAGCATATCAAATTATGCACAAATATTGAAAATGGAATGAGTACTTTTATTGCTGTAATTTTTTTGTAACTTACTATAGGTGCCTCGCGGTTTCACCCGCTACTACATAAGAAAAAAAACAAACAAAAGAAAATAAACAAACAAATGAACATAGCTTGATGTTATATAACCTACTAAAATCCAAATTTTCAAGTCACTTCTTTCAATGGTGTAGAACTTTCATATAAACGTTTTTCACCCTTTTCACCCCCTTCGGAGTGAACTTTCCAAAAATCTTCTCTTAGTGCCCCTCTACACTCCCTCTACAGGAATCTTCATACTAAATTTCAACGCTCTACGCTATCTACGCGCAGTATATTTGGCTGTACGTTGTCTGTCAGTCAGTCACACAGTAACGGAAGAATTTTATAAATATAGATTATCGGATTTACTGCATTGTACTAATCAGATTTACTACACTTTGTACGCTATATGTAAATTACTTAACACGTAAGAGAATGTTTCAACAGATACTGAAAAGATATCTATGCCGGGAAGTGGAATAGTAATTTCTTAATCCCCTTACAAATCGCCATTTTTTGAAGTGAAAGCTTCTTTAAACGCATTGACCACTTCTTGGGTGAAAAATCATAATTTCGCATCATTCTCAAAGAACGCTTTCCCTGAGCTATATGTATACTGAGTAAATATGTACATTCATAGATATTCCTCCGAGCGTTATTTTTGTTTGTATTTTTTTTCACTTCTGATGTCTTCTCCTTTAATTCCTTCTATTTTACCTAAGTCCAATGCCACCGATTCCCTTAAAAGTTAATGACTATATATAAGTTCCATTCCAAACCAAGTAACATCAAGTCAAACAGACAGTAAGCACGTCGTGATCGCTTAAGTAATTAATTGCTATTAACTCATTGTAATTATTTCTATTCAGCTGTCTCTTCAGCAGCGTGAGGCTACATGTATAGCGGTGCTAGACATTACCTTGGCTCGTAAATTGTTAGACTGATATTTCAATAGCCTTAGTCGAAGACATTAATAAATTGCACTGAAATCTAATGAACAGAAATAAATGAAATTGAAGTCTCGTCATGTTAAAGGACAGTTTCTAAACGTGTGCTTAATAGAACAATACATTAAAGTTTTTTAAGGAGTTAAGATAGTTAAGAGCGAACATTAAGACGTATAGGGTATCTACAAAGATCCATTAACCACTAACCTAATCTATCCTGAATCCTAACCTAATCCTGATCCACTAGCCTTACAAATTTTAGTAGAAAAAGTGTTTAGTTGCGTGTTCAAAATATATAGAAATGTCAAGATTGTTCTTCTAAAAAAACATAGATCACGTTTTCATAAATAGTTGTATGACTATCGGCCGACAGTTCATTGTGTCGACTAAACAGTCGTTCAGCGACTATTCAGTGACGACCGATCAATTGACGAAATTAGATACTAGTATATAAATTTACAACACCTGAATTGACTGTTTGCGAATTGACTTCAACGTGTCCGTCATGGAATCGTACAAGCATACGACTAGACTAAACTATTAGATATAATAATTGTATAAATGCGCCATACATTACGCACTAAACCAAAGACATTTAATAGGAGTATATAACTTGAATTTCTTTGCACTATAGTAACATACCTATTTGTTAATATGTTATTTACTAGCCCATACTCGCGGCTGTACGAGTTTCGGTTACCTTTACCACGGTAATGAGTGTCCTACATGTTAGTCTAAGTCATCAAATATCTATGTACCAAAGTAAAATCCGACAAGTAGCTTTTGAGTGTAAGAGTCACAAACACAATACATCCGTAACATACATAAGATTACATATGACAACAATACATACGATACTTAAATGTTATTATATCTATATATGGCTTAGTTTGTTTTAAGAGCCTACAGCCTAGTAGTATATAATTTAGTTTATAGCCATAATGTTACGAAATGAAGTTACGAAATTATTAAATAACATTCTTATTGTTCTTATTTCAAGATTTACAAATAAAAGATTATTTCTTATAGTTAATGGAAAACGATTTCAGGTTGTTGCAACGATAAACTTTGATTAATTTTTTTTAAACCATCATTTGTCACAGTTGACCCTGCTACAAGTATTATTTATGCAACAATAATTATTAGAGTGTTACCAGACCAATCGATCGATCGTCGATCGACGGCATCGATCGATGGTGGAGAAGACTAGTCGACTTCGATCGATAGTTTCAGACCAATCGATCGATGGGCCATCGGTCGTCGATCAACGGCATCCGTCGATGGTAGAATGGATTAGTCGTCTTCGATCGATAGTTTCTAACAGACGAATAAAAGCTACCTGAACTATAGATCAACGTTGACCGTTAGAATCGATCGATTGTTTAGTCGAACGGTATCCGTCGATCAATTAAAGCTACCAGACCAGTCGACCAAATTCGATCGACGTTGCGCGATGCCGTCGATCGACGATCGATCGATTGGTCTGGTAACAACCTTAATATCATCGCTTCACTAAGTCTGAATAGATTCCTCACATTACGCCATGAGGTTTCACCAAATGGCACAACAGCCTAGAATTCTTGTAGGAAACATTGTTGTATGACTTAGCTTATAAAGACATCAATCAAAGACACGTCTGAGAGCTGCAACTTCGCAATTTCGACACTGTGATTCAATGTAAGCGCTTGAGTGATTTTCATAAAAGTAAAGTAACATTTAGAGGTACTCTGTACTGTAGAACGACTCTGGTTCGACCGGAAAAGTACCACTGTCACACCTATTTCTACCGTGAAGCAGTTCTTGCGTATTGGTGAAAGGGTGTGGTTACCGGCTCAATTTTATATGAGGCCATCTTAATCCTCGGGAGTAGAAACGCATCTGTAATCGACTTCAGATAGAACTCCTGTTCTATATGAAGTTGAAGGGCGGCAGTCACCACTTACATTCAATCAGGTGAAGTGCATGCTAGTTTTCTCCTACAAACTAATAAAAATAAAAATAAAAAACATTAGGTCCACTTGATTTTAAATAGTCATTACCACACGTGGAGATCTGTAATCAACCCCAGGTAATATTAAAGTCATAACTGAGGTTGGACGCCGATACCTTACTACCTAAGGACTAATTAAGGATGTTTCAGATAAGTGCCTTTGTCTTTCTTACTCTTTACACCAGAACGCTGCAGCGCTTATATAATACTGCTCTGATTAGGTAAAAATAGTTGTGATGCTGGTGACTCCAAACAACAAGTGCTACCAGCATCAAAATCTAATAGTCATGCTGCATTTCAATTGCAACAGTCATGTGGCATGCATATTCATTGCAACAAAATTACCACTTATTTCGGCTCCAGGACATATATGTAATTTAGGTCCATTTTATACGGTATTTAATAGTCTGTGGAGCTATTAGGCTGAATAAATGACCCCATAACGGATTCGACTGATTGGTGGAATGTCGTTAATGAGTAGTGCAATTTTGTTTAGATTTAACGCTTTTACTTTCGCGTAATGGAAAGATTATGTAAGAAATCACTTCGAGCTTAATATCCGTGGAAAAAGTCCGTCTAATGATTTTTTCGGGTCATGGTATGTCATTGGTGAGAAGACAAGGCTTTTAGCCCTCTACTTACGGATGCCGGATTGAACTTTACAGGCCGAATTAACCAGATCAGAATTTCCATCTAACCATCCTTTAGCAATCGATAACATATTTTGACAATTAACAAATTTTCAACATGTATTAACGGGCAAGCAATAGATTATTTTAAGTCACCAAATGTTATTAAGAAGTTTAAGATAATATAGGAAAATATAAGAATTGCAATAATTATGATCAAATATTTAGTCTCCTTGTCCTTGCACTCTCTTTTTAAAATATATATATATGTACACGCTTTCTACACTCATAGCCCCGCAATAGGATTTTCTCCTGTGGATGCCATGGATACACAGAGACGAATACACAAACACCCAGACCCAGAACAAAAATCTAAACTCATCATTCAGATGTCTGTATGGCCGGGAATCGAACCCACTGCGCGGCAGACTAGCATAGTGACCGCTCCACCGCGCGGGTCGTCCAATGCAATGTAATGTTTTATATCACTATTTGTCAAATATCTGCACTCTTCCACTAGAAGAAAACTAATATCAAGTATTCAGTGTCACTATTAGTAAATTGCTTGTTGTTCATTCATTAATCAAAGTCATAGGTATATGACTTTTGGCCACGCGGAAACAAAGAATCATACGAAATATGAATAGCATATGCAAGTGACTTGTCTGTCAAAATGACGGAATAATAAAGGTGCATGGACTTTACAGAGGACACCATGTCCTCTGCTTACATGATGGATGGAATTTATAAGTCACGGGTGTGGTATAAGTCACGAGGTGATCATGAGATAACAACATTACTTAAAAGACGTTACAGGTAATTTTAACATGAAGCTTTACATCATTTTTAATAAGCATTGGAGTTTAGAGTGCATTTATAATATTATACTATTACTAAATACTATATTTTATTAGGTGTGCTACGCGCTACTAAATAAGAAAAAATAACAAACAAACTAAGAGTAATGTTATATAGCCTATAGCCTTACTTAATAAATGGACTATTCAATACTAAAAGATTTTTTAAATTTGAACCAGTATTTCCTAAGATGAGTCCGTTCAACTAAACAAACTCAACTGCTTCATAATATTAGTATAGAAGTATAGATGTAAGTCTTGCTTTTATATTGTAAAGTGCATTAAATGTAAATAAACAATATCTTACTGAACTGGCGTACTGTCGCTATATCATGTAACTCGGTCTTCAAGTTAAATACAATATAAAACAATTTAAGAGCAAAATGAAATTAATATTTATATGGAACTAACAAAAATCTTGCAAACTAAACAGATGTACTGCTAAAATCGCTACCTCTTACCTGTGACGCAATCTTTGAGCACTTTTAATGTACAAATAATTTGAATAAGCAAAGTAAACTAAAATAATTACTTAGTGAATATACATACGTAAAAAAATGTGCGATTTACACAGGCATATTACAAAAATCGCTGCCTCTTATAACACGGTCCAGGGCAGAGTTCAGAGAGGTCGGCACACAGTCGTTACCGTGTACAGTACTGAACGTGTAATTTTGTCTGCCATCAGCAGCACGATCGAAGGCTCTGCGGGAATCGCGTAATACATGCATTAAATCATAAACGAAATTGCAGTTTATGCACGGCAATTCTGCTTACTAGCCATTTTATTACGGAATGTAACTTAGGTTCAACTGAATGGACATTATCAGGTACTTTGTAGTACAGGGTGTTGGATATTAATACAATATTAATATTATTAAATATAATAATGTTTATAGCGTTTTAAATTATTCTCATTCTTTACTTTTTGTTTATTTTTGACATTCAACTCATAAGTATTAAAAGATATGTATTACAAAAACAAAACTGACAGTTGTTAAAGAGAAAATAACCTTAATCTCAAAGCTGGAATCAAGTCATGTAAGACATGTACGAGATTTAGGGTAAAATTATGGCATCGTATATAATATTACGCTTTAATCTAAATTTAGAAAAATACATGTAGGTATCCTCACAAAGATTTTTTACATAAAGTAATCTACATCTACTTAATCTACATTTTTATACTTATAGCTCACTTTTATAAAAAAAATGTATAGAACCCAAAATACTGGTACCAGTGATAACCGCTTCGGCCCCCAGGTCGTCAAATGATACTTAATTTCTAAGTTCATTTGTAGTTTGCCTCATATAAATGTAGTAAAACTGTTTTATTAAATGGATTTCACAGTTGTTTACCTTTTATTACTTAAGATAAAATAAAAAATAGGATAATAATCAGTTACTATTGAGATCGATAACCGAAATTTTAATAACGTATTAAGGACCTTGAAACATAACTATAAGATAAAAAATAAACAAATTAAATAACGATTTTCATTTTTTACGGGCACTAAAATAAATAAGATGTTTCTTTTATTAATCTTACTAAACTTTATTAAACCTGCTTGTATTGCATTCGTTTCATCATTCCTTCTCACCAACAAAATTAAATCCGTGAACAATTAAAGTAATTCTAATTTGTATATAAGAAACTTAGTTAGCCAACGCGAACGAAATGCTTACAGTAGACAGTAATTAAATCCACTGACTGTGATGACCAAAATTGAAATCTTCACAATCAGTTTATTGAGAAAACAGAGTTTCGTCAACCCATTATTTTAGGCCATAATAGGTAAATGCAAATTTATAGATATTACATACATCTATAGTAAAGAGCACTTGGTATCATTTCCGGGTCTAAGAAAATGATAAATATAAAATCAAAAAAATACTCTTGTTGTGATTTTTAAATAGAAGATTTTAAAAGGGCCTTTAAAAGATTTAATTGTCTTTTTTAGTGGGGTAGTATCACTAGTGCACCTATTCTGCTTTCAACCACTACTGTGTTAGGATTTAAACACTTACACAAAGCGTTCAAACAAGTTCAAGTGCCCTAGGTACCACTAGGAACGTCACGCATCTGTGTCCGACCGCAAACAGGACTCTACAATCCTATTGGCATACGTCCATTGGCTGTGACTATTATAAAAATGTAGCACACATCTGTCTAATGGTAGTCACTGAATACTAAACTCAGCGATTGTACGTATCGGTCTCTACTCGTCTACCGATTACGTAACCATTATAGCAGGAAAGGAAAGAATGTTGTAACTATTCGGTACCACAGACACTTCGCTACGAGTAAAACAAACACACCATTAAAACGCGAATAAGCCATAATGTTCGCAAAAAATCACAGCATTGGGTAAGCTCGGATATTTGTAAAACTGTGACTAAACGCAAAAAAGACCAGTGACGAATGCCGCCGGAAATTAATACCGGAATCAGGTTTTGAAATGGTGCACGTTTCTACGGTCCGGTAAAAGGTTATCTGAACTACGCTTTCAGTTTCTCAATTATTTGCGAAGACGTTTTTAACCATTGAACAATCACACAAAAACAATCATGAAAACAAATAATAAAGTCTGTAGCTGGACTGTTTTTATTTACTGCAATTGTGGATCGATGGAGGACTTAACACGAATAACCACTTGACATATCACGAATAACATCTATATGTTTGAAGTTGAACTTACTTTAGATCTAGAAGCTAATCATCTATTGTATTCCTGTTATACATAGCCTCATATTACTCACTAATTTCACCAGCGTTTTAAAAAGAAAGACAGTAACATCTTGTGATAGAGTTAATGGATATTAGTAAAAGTAAAGTAAATGTTACCTTATGAAACATTTAATTAAATAAAATGTTTTGGTTTTACGCAGAAAAAAAAAACAAAAAATTACAACATAGACAAACCAACAGATAAAATATCTTACTTATTATCTCTCTTCCAAACTACGAATATCTTTTTTGCAAAAATATGAGATGTACGAGGACAAACACCCGAATCTTCCATTTTATTATCTATATTGTTATTGTAAAATACTCTGAGCTCAAACAATCACGCCAACTGTGCTATTATTTTTAGCTTTAAAGCAAAATATATATATATATGTACTTATAAAATACGCGATAGTTGCCATATAACTATACAAGTAACTTAGAGAATAACTTACGAACAATATTTAAGAACTATTTGGGATAAATAACGAAATTCAATGATGTTAAACCATTTGAACTTACGTCAAAAGTGCTTACCTAAATGATTTAAACTTTAAATTAGTACGCGTTTACCTTAAAGGTAAAACATGGCATTGTTCTGAGGTTACGTCGATTACCTAAAGATTTATAATGTTTTAGTAAAATACCATCATTATTCATAGGCAATAGAATAAAGGCAAGGGTTTTTAATATAATGTTGGGTTTTTATAGTATTAAAGTAGCCAACTAGCATCCAGTCGACCTGGTAAGTGGTCACTGCCGCCCATGGACGTCTGTAATCAACCCAAATAAGATCAGTCTTACCAGAGGTTGGTCACGTATGCGTTCCTACCCCTGAGGACCAAATTGGAAAACCTCGGATAAGTATATTACCCTTATCACGACCTTCAGGAAAAAATACAGCAGCGTATAACACTGCTGTTATTAGGCCGAAATATGTCGCTGGTACTTCCTGAGTCGAACCACAAAGAGCTTTAAAATACGAACATAACGCGAGACTGACGAACGCCAATCAAATGTTAAAACCGACCATATGACGTTCATCAATAAAGATTGTATTATATCTATACACGCTTCGTGAAGCTTCATACTGATATCAATATGTTTAATTAACCAAATTATTAATACGCGTACTGTCTCAAGAAACCTTGTCTCAAGCACATATTCAATTAACGAATCGTATGACTTTAACTTCGTGCGTAATTACGTCGAACTTCGATGCGAAGCCAAGGTTCATACCCGGGTCGGCCATTACGCAGAATTAATTAACTGCCGCTCAAATATTAATGTGCTTATTAGTTTTTGTGACTTCCTCATTTAAAGATTAAGTCATTAATTTAATAAGCCGTTAATGGCAATTACTTGTGATGATCTCTCATTACGTTTTACTGCGACATTTAAAATCCAGTCAATTCGGTAATAATTATTTTTATTTTAAAGTATGTTTAGTAAACCGGTTAATAGCAGAATATTTAATATTTTATTTTTTTATTATGACCTTTAGTATCCCACCATCTTAAAATAAAACAGAGGCCCTACCTTAAAACCTTCGTAAAAAACCTACCGTAAAAAACAACAAAAACAATATATAAGTAACGAGTAAACGTAAATAAAATCATAAGATTGTCATTAATCATTATTGTAATAGAGTTTAATATACATTTACTGTACTAGCTATCTAAATTATAATCTAGTAATATATATTTTATATAATAATGATCTAAAAATAGTAAGAAATCATAGCCCACCTGATTTACTCAAAGCCAAGCTAATAAGCTTCCAAGCAATAATTAATTAGTATTAAAAACAAATATATATTTAAACCTACTTCATGTTGATATTTCCTAGTTCATGTCATCACGATTCACAAATACGTAAATCGTAAAAAATATTACTTATATATATTTCTTCCTATTCCAATAATAAATAACTGGGAAGTTAAAGTTGGATGGTAGACCACGATTTTTGCAAAACTGCCAAAAAAATTAAGGCAGCTATAACTGTAAAGATGTTTGTTCAAAGCATGCTTGTTTTTCATTTATTTATGAAATCATATAAAAACATACCATCCAGCTTAAATGAATAAATGAATTGTTCGTTTGACATATAGGTATAATTTAAACACGCTTTCTACACTCATAGCCCCGCACTAGAATTTTCTCCTGTGTCGCAGGTACCATGGACACACAAAGACGAATACACAAACACCCAGGCCCAGAACAGAAACCTAAATTTATTATTCAGATGTCTGT
>DWLI01002638.1:0-12881 GCA_018249915.1 Cecropterus dorantes dorantes
GACCTCGGCTTAGGTCAGTTGCGCTAATGTGGGGCACTGGAGATGCACGACCGATCACGCGGGGATACCTTGTGAACAAAAAAGTTTTAATATGGGAATCGAACCCGAGCTTGTTAGCGATGTATGAACTTTGATACCGTAACACAAGGCAATGCGCTATGAGCTTATATTGTTTCACATATACCAAACTTGAGCTCTTATACATGCTACGAAGTAAAATTGTTTGCGTGATTCAGAATACGGTACAGCGCGATCTAGTAGTAACGCCGACTACTGTTTTAGTAAGGCATTTTCGTTTCATTGATTGATTGATTTGAAATCACAACGATTCTAAAGAAGTCTCATTTTAAAAAATATACGGTAGGACAATGTCAATCCACACCTGCCAGTAACTTTGTAGATATGAAAATAGGTGGAAAAATGTAATTATAAGAACTTTACGTACCACGAAAATTGTCCAAGTTACTAGGGCAGTAGAAATTGAGTTCACTGTATACACTTGATTCTTCATAAGGCACTCTTGTTGGTTTCAAGCCACCTGTTTCTGGGGGGAAGAGGATCCATCTCTTCCTGCAAAATAACATAATTAGCTTTAAAGCTAGCAATATACATATCAATATAATTAGCGACCATAAACTAAAATCCTTGTCAGAAACGAAGTTGGGCGTGTCATTGAAATAAAACGACTCTCGAAAAAGTAGCTAGTGATAAAAATTCAACGCGGATCCCGAATTAAGTAATTTCTTAGCTACTAAGAACTAGCCAAATTGAAATGTTCTTACCAAAACAATATTAACGAACTGGAAAGATTTCATCAAGGAAATAAAAAAGCCAAATTATTTAATAAACAGGGGAAACACCTTAGTTTAAGGGTGGAAAGATAAGAGGGTCGTCACTTGTTTGACTACGAGGAGTCACACGGGAATGACGACGGTCAAAATAAGTACCCGAGTTGGTGCAGATATAATGATTAAAAAACCCAATATTGTACTGAATAAACTATATAAAATATATAAATGGTATTAATGGGGCGAACCAATATGCGTCAACCTATTGTTTTCTGCAAAAATCCCTAAAATGTTGATGTGTACTTTTTGAGGCATGGAAATTTCACTGATCAATTCATACATTTTGTCTAAACATGAATAGACTAAAAATAGAAAAAGGCCCTGAGCTATTTGAGATTTATGAAAACACTTGTCGAATTAAGAAGATCATATTGCCAGCAATGAGAGCAAGAGTCTAAATAAGAGATTAGATGTTAATTAATCTTTCATTTAGATTCTCTAGTAAGCATGTAATACTAAAAAGGCCAAAAAGGTGCATGGTTTTTTCTATCCGTAATACATCAGGAGGTAGACAAGAAATTTCGTATTACTGTGATACGTGTCCTGACAAGCCCAGGATTAGCATCTGACCTAAGGTCAATTTTTCGACCTAAGGTCGTTCGAGGCCGGTATTCGGCTTTGAGAACAACCTTCGACCGAAGATTCTAAAACCTAAAGAAACTGATTTCCAAATTGGATACAAGTGTAAATTTCAACAAATTAAAAAAAATTTTCTTTATTAAGATTTATGTTGATTGAATGTAAACTACTTCTAGAACTGATAACAATAACTTTGGTACATTTGTTACAATCCTTTGGCCCATTTTGACCGAAGACAAAGGTTGTTTTTTTTTAGCTGAGCAGAAGCTTCGGTCGGACACTACCTAGGATGCATCTTGAATATTGTCTTACACACTAAAACTAATTACAGAGTGTAATATTTATCAAAATTTGTTGTTTTCAACTATAAATGAATAAACTGGTGAATTTTTATTATTTGCATAATATATGTTTGTTTAATTATAAATGTCTTGGAGGTACTTGCAAAGCATTTGCTGGACAAAAACATCTTGAGTTGCTGATTCACACAAGCAAAAAGGTCCTCGAATACAAAGGGTTAATTTTAGCACATTAACACTGTAATAGATTTTTTTATGGTTTTGTTTTATGAGAGACTAGCTATGCTGTGCGGTTTCGCCTGCTATTACATAAGAAAAAAAAACAAACAAATATAATGTGATGTTATATAGCCTAAAGCTTTCTTTGATTTTCACTAATTTACACAAATTTACTATTCAACACAAAAAGAATTCTTCAATTCGAACCATTAGTTCCTAGATTAGCCCGTTCAACCAAACAAACTCTACTGCTTTATAATATTAGTGTAGGTAGTGTAGAAGTATAGACATGTAATTATATCCTTACCTTCCATATAGTTGCGCAACAATATTGTAACCATATGTATCTTGATGGCATGGTGTATGAGAGCCTTTGCTGCCGACCCACAGAGTGCTGTGCATTGGGCCTTTGTCTGGATATCCAAACTGCTTCCAGGATAGTTCCTGCTCATAACACACAAAATTCTGAACACAACATAAAGTAGAAAATCTAAAGTAGCAAAGATAACATGAACTTTTTAAATGAAATTCCTAGTAAAAATATATTTTTTCAATTAAGCAATGATTGCTTATTTATTTTAAAATTCAGATTAACACTGGGAGTCCAAGGTAAATCCTAACTATGTGTGTAAGTGAAACTTATTATCATTTGATTTAATACTGGCAGAGAACACCACAAATATACAGTAGTTAGTTCTTTAGAAAAGTTTTTAAAAATAGGAGAATTCTACCAACTTTCGCTTTGCCAGCATAGTGGACTATGGCCACAGTCATATTCAATTTAAAACTAAAACTGTCTTATATTGACAATAGACCTCTGTTAAATTGTGTTAGAGAAGGTGGTAGAACTGTATGGTTTGACTCCAGAAGCTCCCCCACCACACATATTTATGCCTAATTACAGCTGTGTTCTGGTCTGAAGGGTGGGGTTAGGGAGACATACTTTACGAAGCATTTCATCTTAGTCCTTAGGGTTAGCAACGCATCAATGGCTAAATGGATTTTACAGATGGAGAGAATTGAGGATTGAGTACAGATGCCCATGGGCCCCAGTGGCCACTTACCATCAGATACTTGATACTATAAAAAAAATGAAGACAGTAATATGTCTGCGACAAATGTTATAGAAAGTGTTTAAATTATTATATTCACCTTACATAACTCATTATCCGACGGTAACCATTGATGGAGATACTTATAGTCAAAGTACATCCACTCTTCACCATTCAACTTTTGAAGAAAATCCTTGAAAGTCATTGTTTTCACCGCGCACCGTCGCTCCCAGCATGGCTCGTCGGAAATAAAGTCTTTCTTCAAACATCGAAATGGTATTTCCTTGTTACTAAATATTGAACACCATTTATCCTCGCTCCACTGGCTTACATTCCAATTAGAAACATACTGTCTAAATACTATAGGTGTAGACGCATTCACAGTTAAATTCCTAATTACATCTTCGGTAATACTTGCCATGGTGCCAATACTGCCAATATCACTTATTTTCCCATTATTTTATAATAGTTAATGATATTGAAGCTATCAATCTATACCCGCGTGAATAATTCTTAATGCAAGCATCTGATGCAATGCAATAGTGCACTACACCGAGTTACCGGATACCGTGAATTGCTGTGAGTTAGCCAGGCATTAATACTTAATATAAGAAAATCATGACGTAACGCACCATTTATAGATGTTATTCATTATATTTATTATATAAATGAGTAGTCTTCAGTACAATATTATAACTCTAAATCCAACACCTTATGTGCAGGTAATAAAGCCGAACTTAGAGTAATCGTATATCAAATCGAAAATCAACAATAAACTACGACCGGCACAATATAATTTGGCAATTGTGACATTTTATTTACTTTTTTGTCATTTCTCTGAGTTGACGTATAACATTTTAAGCCTTATACAATATTATAGCTCTGTCTATAATGGGCTTAATGTCTATGGTCCTCATTAAATGGCAACACAAAACGATTTCTGACATTTGCAGTTTGAATCTGATTTGACATACAATATGTCAGAAACGTTAATAAAAGTTTACAAACACAACATATAATTTAAACATAAATATAAGCACATATACATACTAATAATATGTGCGGCGCAAGGTATTTACCGCTAAACGTTAGAACTGTAGGGTTTACTCATTGTTTTTCACTATCTCAAGTACTTTTATCTCAGGATAATAATATACAGCACTGTATAAAATAGAATTCCACATTCAGTATCGTTTTAAAAATGAGTGCGGAAGTGGTATCAACATTTTTTTCAAGTGAAGCGGGAGATTCTGCCGTAGGAGATGCTGAAGGATCCCCCGATTTAAGCGATGATTTTCTTCACCTTATAGAAGAACTGAATCTCGCCCTTGAACAATATCAACTGCCGGCGGCTGTGAAATGCGTTTACAATCCCACTATATACGCCAGGCATACATTTGAAATGTACGTGCGAAAATATTGCAACACAAAAAAACGTATCATGTATTTTGGAATGAATCCAGGGCCATTTGGGATGTCTCAAACTGGAGTAAGTAATAAACAGATACCATAATTATATTTCCATTTATTAAAATCAATGATTGTAAAACGCCGGGTAAATTTAAGATTTTTTAAAGACCTTGTAATGGTAGATAAATTTCCTATGGCTCAACTGTGTTTGTACTTTCATACATATAATTTGAATATCATTCCAGCAATAAC
Source organism: Cecropterus dorantes dorantes (assembly GCA_018249915.1). Taxonomy (NCBI): domain Eukaryota; kingdom Metazoa; phylum Arthropoda; class Insecta; order Lepidoptera; family Hesperiidae; genus Cecropterus; species Cecropterus dorantes. Next base: position 4,660 of record DWLI01002638.1, read on the forward strand.
TTCCCTAGGTTGAATCCTTTGAGGTCCGATACTGGAGGCACACTTATTTGAGTTTGACAACAACAATCTTAAGGATTACTGTGTTCCGATTTTAGAGTATTACCTCAATTTCTTAACAGATATTAAACTTTAGGTACCCTTTGGTGAAGTAAATTCTGTAAGAGACTGGTTGGGTATCGAAGGACCTGTGGGGAAGCCACCAGTGGAAGTCAAAACTCGACCTGTTAATGGATTCAACTGCAGTCGCTCTGAGGTAAGATGTTTTAATAAATAAACTTTTCATGTGTATTTTATGGTCGTCATGTACATCAGAGAAGTATTTTATAGTGGTAGAACCTATTTCTGTCTAAACAGTCCTTACAAACTGCTAAATAGCATTGTTAAGCTCTGATGTGAGTGTAATAAGGGAGACTTACTTACCTGAAGGATTCTAATTAGTTAGATTTCCATTACAAATAAATTTTAAGTTTATTCAGTATATTAGTTTTAGCACCCCAGAGGGCCTAAGCCATGAGGGGTACCCAAATACCCACAGCTTCAGTCCCTCAGTCCCCCATTCTACAACAATGCTAATGTAACCAATGGGGATAATACCAGTGGGGTAGAAGAGTCCTCGAATGGAGACCACATCTGGGCAAAAGGAGTACAGGACGGCTCCAACCAAGTAGACTGATGACTTGAAGACCAGCATCCACTGAATTCAGATGGCACAGGACCAGTCAGAGTGGCGCAGATAAGGGGATGCCTATGTCTGGCAGTGGACTTTGAGGCACTGATGGATGAATGGATGACTAATGTAACAACTAACACTACTTCATAAATGCCCCATCAAAGTAAAGTACAATTTAGAAACTTCTTCAATATTTTCATGTATACCTGATATTATTGTTACAGATTAGTGGCAAGCGATTTTGGGGATTATTAAAAGATATATGCAAAACACCAGATAACTTTTTTGAATCAAGTTTTGTATATAACTATTTGAACCAACAATGGATGAAGAGCAATGGTTGTAATCTGACTCCATCAGATTTCAGAGTAAGTGACTCTAATCTATACTAATATTATAAAATAGAAGAGTTTGTCTGGTTGCATGGGCTAATCTCAGGATCTACTGGTTTGAATTTAAAAAATCTTTTTGTGGGGAGTAGTACATTTATCGAACAAGGCTATAGTAAGGTATATAGGCTATATAACATCACGCTATATATGTTTTTTTCTCTTATGTAATAATGGATGAAACCGTGGAGCACAGCTAGTTAAGAATATATTAAAACAATGTAATGACCATATAATTTAAGTGTTGATTAGGTATGTTTTGATTTTACCCTAACTGCATTTTTTTACATTTATGTGTTTTATATAGTAACAAAAATACTAACAAACAAAATAAAAGGGGTGTGCCACACCATGTTACAAATAATATGAAAACACTTATACAAGATTTTCTAAAAAGCTAACAAGAGATCCCATGTTCTTTTATTTCATTCATCATTCATAACGATTCAATATAAATTTTGTAAATATATTTTTTTGATGCAGATATTAATTACATCACTTTAATAAGAAACAAATGTTTATTAAAGATTATTAAAATCTTGTTTTGTTTGTTCCCTGTTTCAATATTTGCTAACACAATTGCATCAGGAGAAAATTCATTAATAAAATATGATAAGTTTTTGGACACTTATTCTTATATAAAATTGGAATGACACATTTATATATAATTGTACTATTGTATCCATAAACAATAGGTTCCTAACTACTAGCAATATAATTTCAACAAAATAATTCCATGCGGAGTATGCATTACATGAGGAGGGCCCTCATGAAATGCATACTCCACTCCCCCATGTATAAGGTACTGAATGTTACTAATTGCTAATGTTTGAATAAATATGTTTGTAAGCTTGAATATGCTTGATGTTACTATGTGTGTGTGTGTTGTACCTAACAATGTAACAATTTTAGGTGGCAGAAGTGGAAGCGCTATATAACATCTGTGATCCAATATTTATAAAGGTACTTAAACTATATGAAGTGGAGAAAATTGTAGCAGTTGGTAATTTTTGTGCAACCCGGGCACGAAAAGCTCTGGACAAATATCCTATTAATAAATCTATTGAGGTATGTGAATGATGAGTTGATGCATTTACTCTTAAGTTGGCTTTAACACATGTGACGACCTCCAGCAACACATCAAGAGATGGCGCCACTGTTTACTGAAACGCGCTTTCGGAGTTATTTCTACATTCTTTATATATACAAGTTCTGAACAGAGACTGTCGGAGCACGGCCGCTCCCCAATAATCACCTTGCCTGGCGGGAGATCTCCCTTTGCCAAAGACAAAAATACGGATGATAATAAGCAAAATATTGCACTGAACTGCAATTTTCATTGATGTCAAAGTGGCTAGGTGTCATCATATATTTCCTAATAGATATAATCTTACTAATATTATAAATGCATATATACATGTTCGTGACGATGTATGTGTGTTTGTTACTCTTGCACGCAAAAACCACTGCTTGGATTTCGCTGAAATTTGGCCCACAAATAGTTTATATCCTGATTTAACATATATGATACTCATTACCGTGGTAGACGTGACCAAAGCTTAGGAAATAACCTAGTACAATATATGTTGGATGCACATTGCAGCCATCTTTTTGTTACTGCGCCTGCAGAATCTAACACATCTCATGGCAGCATTATTACTTAAATAGTTATTAAAGTTGAGGCTTAAAATGGGCTAGGTAGACCGTTAAATATTATTTCTTTAAAATTTTACAGTAAATTTATAAGATAACCCAACAAAAGTGACAGAATTAACCTGCGCATTAATAACAATATTCCTAATTGTATTTATACAATTTTTCTACATGCAATAAATAATTATTGACCGGCTGACTATTCTAGCCTACCAACTTTGTTCGGAATATGGCGGCTCGGCTCAATTTGATTGGCTTATATCAGGACTAAGAAATCAAGGAACGCGAATTTTGTTTAGATAATTCTAGTATTACATAAATATGTCGGATCGTCAGTATTATTAGCTCCCTGTTCGACACGTAGGCGTTGAGATGGGTAGTCGAACAAAGAGATACAGAACATACTCTACCACTTTAATTAAATTAACGATTGAGTTAAGTGCAATATAAACCACAGCAAGGAAACAAAACGAGTTGCAGTTCCAAGAGTGAAGGCACCGCTCTCCACGACGGCAGAATGCAAAATAAGCCTATACTTACGCGTACCGCCTAGGAGGGCCCCAACAGAGCCTAGGAGGGCTTTTTTGTAGCACGGAATTACCCGATTGTCGATCGACGTCATTGCGATTGTGCTGCCATCTCTCAGAAGTCGTGCCGCCGTTCGTTTACCGTCCAAACTAATGACCGTTTCCTACAAGTATATTTGAAATACCAAATTGTGTAGGATTACACTTCCGAAAACGGGAATATCATTGATAAACACGGATTTACTATCTACTTTTCATTTGAATTGCTACCAACATTATTTTTGCAGATCCTGTATTTACCGCACCCCAGTCCGAGAACTGTTAATAATAATGACTGGGATAAGAAAGCTGTTGAACACTTGAAGAAATTCGATCTCTTGAAATATTATACTAAAGAGTCTGATTGTTCATAATTGCCTGACAGTACGAAAAATATTTTATCTAAAATAAGGAATATCTACTATCCAATATGATACAATATGTATTATTATTGTGCATACAAGTAATGTACACTTTAATTTTTAGAAATGTTCCCATCGAGATTTTGTGATAAGGTGTTAATTTAAATTTAAATAAAAATACTTATTATTAAACATGGTTATGTCATTGCCTTGACTTTATAAACCCTTTACATTTATTTGCTTTCCTCGTTCTATGCCACATACACGTCGCGTGTTCTCGTAAATTTTATCATGGTGGCAGCAACACGCCAGGCACACTTAACTCAGTTCTTAATAAAAATATACATCGGCAACTAAGAAGCATTGGTAAAAATCATAGAGACATTGTATGTATTAAAATATAACTGACTTAGGTTTTTTGCTAAGAAAGTAATATTTAGCCCACTTAAGTTGTTGGCTTGCACGAATAACGATACAATTTAAAACTCCTCAATTCTAAGTGATAGATACGGATTTATCCTTATTGCATTATTTTGGAAGTAAATACTTGGCGCTCTCACTCCAGTGTGGTGAATGACTTTTAAATCTATATGGATAATGGGTAAAACAGAGCAAGTTTAATACATTTCGACAATATTGGTTGGTCCTAGCCGGACAGTATAAACATGGTCAACTCAGAGTTGCATATTAATTTCTAACTATGATTTAAGTTTAAAGGATCCTACTTCTTTGTGGTTGTCTTCGGTGGGATCCCCGTCGTACCTATTTCTGCCTAATGTTGTGAATGGCTGGATTCTGGTACAGTAATGTTGTGAATTGCTGTATTCTGGTCATTCTAACTTAGTCCTCAGAGGTAGCAATGCATCTGCGGCTAACCTTAGATAAAACTGATATTCCAGATACAGATGGGGACTGCATGCTCGTTTGCTAAGTTCATATTATAAATGATAGTTGCATATGAACGAATCAAAGAACAAAGTGAAAAAACGAGATTGTGCGGAAATCGTTCAATCCCGCCTGGGAAAAACATTTCTTTACTTTTTAACGAGAGTAGTGCAGTAAATACACCTACTATGTATGGAACAGAAAATACTGATACTCTAGAAGTATATAATTAACACTAAGTCTACTGTTAAAATTTCGAGGAATAAAATCAGTGAGAACAGTGAAGATGAACTTCGGTGGAAAAGCAAGAAGCCAAGGCCGAAAAACAACATTAAAAATAAAAAGTACAGTGACAAACTGACAATCATGGTCCGATCAGCTGCAATTGACGTTCATGTAAATTATTGAACTTTATTTACACACGACTAAAAAGTTTATTTCATTTTCAAGTTCGCAAAAACTATAAATTAAAAACGATGAAATTTTGTAAGTACTTACCTTATGTACTTACGTAATGTTTATCTTTAACACTCAGCTGTTGTTTCATTTTGAAACATGTATTAAAAGAATAAAAGGTAACCGGAAAGTGCTTGTTTAGTGTAATTTGTATTAAAACATTAAATTCAACATAAATATATGCATATATATTTTTTATATTTTCAGACTATTTAGAGTGAAGTAAAAATAATTCAACTACAAGTTCTCCAGCACTACCATATGAAATTGAATAACAAGTATGATAACCAAACTTTAGATATAGTTCTGCAAGTGATCCAAGATGGTCGAATTCATGAAAAGGGCGCTCGTATTAGCTCAAGAAGCATTACAAGACAATGAAGTGCCTGTGGGTTGTGTTTTCATCGTAAACAGGAACATAGTGGCAGAATCCAGGAACAGTGTTAATTTGACACGCAATCCTACACGACACGCCGAGATGAACTGCATCGACACCGTCATAGATTATTGTAAGAATAAAAGTATTAATTATAGAGATTTTTGTTCCAATATAAGTGTTTATGTGACTGTTGAACCATGTATAATGTGTGCTGCAGCATTAAGAATGTTGAATGTTAGAGAAGTTGTTTATGGCTGTGCAAATGATAGATTTGGTGGCCACACAGTTTTAAATGTAAGCAAATTCTATGACTACAATTATGTTCTTGAAGGGAATTTATTAGCTGAAGAGGCAATGGCGTTGCTCAAACAGTTTTACAAAGGTGTCAATCCTAATGCTCCAGAATGTAAAGTTAAAAAGAAAAATAAAGTTGATACGCGTGAAAGTAATGATGCCTGTCAATATAATAATGATACTGTACAAGATATAAATTAAGATATTTTTTTACCCTCATAAAAGATTCTATTGTTCTATTACAAGTGAAAATATAAAATACGAGTACAGGCAAAGCTCCCCATGCGCGGAGGTTACGTTCTGTTCTGCAGTACTTAAATAACGCTGACGTGTGAACAGATTGTGCTAAATCTGTTTATTATCTGTGAATTAAGAAATTTTAATACATGATTTTCTTTGACCTGCAAATATGTAAAATACGAATGCGGAAACCGTGAATAAGGAACTTTGACTGTATAATAAAATCATATTGAATTAAATATTGAAATACTTTAAGAATACTAATATTTGAGAATTTTTATTAATATTAAATAAACTTAACGAAAAGCTCTTGGGAGAGTCCTAGATACTTCAGTTACAAACCATAGTCATGATTTTCATACAAAAACATTCATAATGCACACACTGATATATGTTGGAGTAAATTTTATTTCAGAAAAACTTAACACTAATTGGTAACAAGTCATCAACAACACTTGCTTCCTATGTTTAGTCTAATTAATGACTTTAAAGTTAATGTCTTTGATAATAATATATTCACTTAGTAAATACTGTTAGGGCTTACCATCTTAATGGAAATGTATGGAGAAAATACTTATTATGTAATCAATAAAAGATACAATTATTCTCTAATGGGAAGTGCTGAAAACCAAAACATTCGTTTTGGTTTAGCTTCAGTAAATACCATGTATGTTAAGAGTAAGATTTTGTATTATGGACTGTAGGACATTACTTGATTTGGAACAAAGAAAAGAGTTCCCCTCTTCACTTTCTCATGCTGCTATTCTTCTCTCCAGCCATCTCCAATTTAGGAAAAATCAGACCTAAAAAGAAATCATTTGTACAAGTCGACCAAGCTAACTAGACGAACGATAGAAATAAGCTCTCCCTTCCCGGTCCCGCCTCATGCCCCGTTCTCGTCCGATGTGCGATGATTTAAGATAATAAAATAAATTAGCAAATTTTAATGTGTTGTAATCATTACTTTTTGTTACAATGATAACCAAAATAAGTAAAAAAACCGTTGTTTAAGTATACATTATTAAAAAATTATAAATATTTACATTTCATTGAAATCAACATTTAACAAAAAATCATTATGCTATTTTTTTTTGTCATACTCGCGAGCTTGCGAGTGACGTCACTGCACGCTTAACATCCGTCTTGTTAGCTTGGTCGGCTTGTATATTAATTATCTAAGAAAATTGTCTGCTTAAATTTTAATGAAAATAAATAATTATTTTAAACTATGAAATCTCGAAATTACTTTTTTATTAGTATTTTTTTTTTAATATTATGTTCACTGAAATTCTCTTTTTCCCTTTAAACACAACTTTTACATGCATCTTTATAGTTCTACTTATTTAAAATTGCAGTAAAATATACAAAATGAAATTATAATGGACTTCTTTGTTTGGCTAGCCACTACAGAACTTAAAAGTATATTTAAATTTATAGTAGTTATGTAGCAACAGCATTTAAAGTAAAAGAAGACAGTGAATCTTATTTAATTTAGAATTGGATCAGTCTAATTAGAAACAACAAACATCGTGTTATTTATCTGGGATTACCTAGGCATAAAAGCATAAGGGACTTAATGGCACAACAGCTGCATTTAAATCTTACTTTTGTTAACCACAATATCCTTCTTTGTTAACTATCTATCTATCCCATCAAAGCGCGCGCATTGTGTTTACCTTAATCTTTTGTAACACACCTATGCAATATGTGACTGTCACTGATGCCATGACACATTTAAAATAACAATAGGGAGATACTAATATGGTGATTAAATAATGCGAAGAAATCATTTATTGTTTGTAAAACTTGTTTATTTTACACATTCTTAATATATTACAGAGAGGGTAAACAAAGCTTTCACTATATTATTACAAACATGAAAAACCAATGGACAATATTTGATTTCCTACAAAATTTAAAATTATATAATAGAACAAAAATAAAACAAATCAGAATTGTAGCTTATTTCATAGATATTGTGCTTAGTTGTATAACCCCATTATTACATATAAATAAATTAACGAGATAGATCAAGTTATGAATTTGGAATGTTGCATTCATCTTCCAGTGTTGCACAAACAACACAAACCACTCACCAACTTAATTATGACCAACAACATTATGCATAATTTACTTTCCTAGTTTGTATCTTTAAAACAAGCTTTCAATTATGATAAAAATAATCATGACTATATAATGTAAACATACAACCCATGCATGACAACTTGAGACCAATGTGGAATGTAACACCTCATCTATAGTCTTCTATATTGATTGAGTTTTTCCGATGTGCAAAATTACCCTTATTCATTAAAAAAAAAAGTTATC
>DWLI01002639.1:0-12879 GCA_018249915.1 Cecropterus dorantes dorantes
GTGCCCATGGCTCCCGCGACACAGGAGAAAATCCTAGTGTGGGGCTATGAGTGTAGAAAGCGTGAAAGCGTGTTTTTTTTTATCATTGTTAAGTGTTGCTTTGTTTTGATTTGAAGGGTGTTATAAGGAAAATAAACTTACTTATGGTGTTCCAACCTAGACCACAGGGCAAAGCACTTGTTGTAAGCTCAGATTCTAATCCTATATGGGATTGATCACAGTAGTGTCTATTTACAATCAGATGAAATGTATGCTGATTTTATGCTTCTACAATGTAAAAACCAAATTTAAAGAAAGCTTCTATAATATGGAAATTGTTCCATTCACATCAACAAATCCTTCACATATACAGTATTAAAAAACTAAAAATATTTTAAGCCTAATAAAACTTAATAGGCTATGCACAGTTCTCAAATTAGTGGATTACTTGATTAAATTAATTATTGCAAACAGAGGTCACAATTGGCCACAATCAAATTAAATCAGCACATTCAATTACACTTCATATCACAGTTTAAAATAACCAACGATGTAAAACAGTTTAACATGTAGGTAATTTTAAAATGTAGGCATTTTAAAGTTTTTTGTTGTATGAATTTTCATTACAAATTTCAATTATATGTATTATATACATTTCTTTGTTATATTATTGATGTGGAATTTATAGTACATAGATTGTTAAAATTAAATTAAAATAAATTGAAAAAACCGACTATTTAACAATATTAGCTGAAAAGAAAAATACATATATACGCAAATTACATGTGAAATATCAAAATAGAAATCACTTAATTATAGGGTGCCTCTGATGGTGAGATACTAGTTTTTAGGGTTCCATACCTAAAAAATGGGGCCCTATCAAGAACATTAAGACTCTGCTGTCCATCTGTGCTGTGTGTCACCAAAACCTATCTCATGGACCGTGATAACTACACATTTGAAATTTTCACAGATAATATTTTTGTTGCCAGTGTAATAAAAAATAAAAACAATTAAATAAGTATTAAATGGGGCAACCATACAACAAATGTAATTTTTAGGCCGCTTTTTATAGATAATGTTATGCAGCTAAGGTTGCCAGATGGTATCCAGAAGGAGGATGTGCCCTCCTTTTTCATGTTTTGTTCTCCTGTCCTCCTTAACCTACTTTAAGCCCCCTTTTTTGCACTAATCCATACTCAATGGGGCAAAGAGAGGAAAGAAGACTAAATGTGCAGTCACTTTTTTAAATCTTTAATTCTCACTCAGTACAACTTTAAAAAACATGACTACAAATAGTTATAAAAACATCACATAGATATTTGTCGAAAACTCAAGAAGTTCTTGCATAAATTGGCAGCTCCACTAAATAAGATTAAAATAATGTAAATAACTTGTATATACTATAAATAATTCGTTTCATTGAAAATGCCTGCCTTTTTAAAGAAAATTAAAATGAGTCAGAAAAAGAAAGTCAAATGAGTTCAATAAACCTCCATTTTAGACTCATCTGACCTATCTGAGTCTAAAAACGAAATTACCATCCGAACTCCGAACATACCATTTGAATCCGACTCGCACTTGGCCGGTTTTTTATAAATTTCGTTACTCACCACCTGTAATATTGTAGTGTTAGGTATATTTCATTAATTTATTAGTTAAATGTATAGCAATAGAAAAAACGACTTAAACTTATATTTATCGGTATTAAATCTCACCTGTGATTTTTACAAAATGCTCTTTATCGTACATAGGTTGGTATCATTCTTATCTTTTTATGTCTGAAGCAGCAAACATATAAAGAGGTCTCTCTCATTCATGCTTCTGTAATAAACCTTAAAACAACTCATACCTGACAAAACAAATCATACCTGATGTTAAAAACAGATTTCTGACTAGTTTTGAGTGCTAAGTTGTAAAGCATCATATTTTTTTAAATCATTGTTTTCGCGCGTAAAATAGCCGCCGTGCTATGCGGCTCGTGATGTCAATGCGTCGGTAAACATTGTTTTATCGCAAAGACAGAAACGTCAATGTTTAATTTCTTATTTACTGGCGCAGTGACGTAACATCGCCATCAAAATGGCGAATGGTTTTTAATATTTATATATTTGAAGAATAAACGAAAATAATGTGTTATAAAAGGTATATTGAACTCTTAAAAATAGAAATCTACTTTTATCGTTTGTTTTCTTACGGAATCAAGCATAGTGTCCTTTGGGTGAAGCGCTAGTAGCCGATTTACGAAAATATTTTGACCTATAAAAACATTTCTTAAAAACAAACTACACGTCCAAACCAAATTTATCCCAAAATTGTTTTTGGGATAAATTTGGTAGTATTTTTAAATTTTTCAACATAAAGCTATTTTGTTAATAAAATACGTGAATGTATTTTCCTTATTCGGAAATTAATTTCTGTTTCCTTTGCCGTAATCCGTAACTATTGCCTAAATATGGATTAGTTTTGCTTTTCAGTCATTGATTATTTTTTCCTTATAACAGCAGTGTTGTGAAATGTTGTGTTCTGGTCTGAAGGGTGTAAAGGGAGACATACTTTTCCGATGCGTGCCATTTCATTAGTCAGTGGTAGCAACGCATCTGTGGCTAACCTTAGAGCGAGACTGATTTTACAGATGTTGATGATGATTTGTTGATTACAGATGTCCATGGGCGGCAGATTTTGCACACATTTCGGTATAATTTTATGCAAACAGTTATTTTTTCCATACAATGTCGGCTATTTTGCATATACAGTTTTAGTAATTGAACTATACATGTTTAGTGACTCTGTTCTTAAATTGTTATCATAATGCTATCTTCTCCCATCTCTTAATCTTTATCTCGTTATTTGTTAGGAACTCTCTTTATTATGTTAGGAACATGAATGTATCGAACCGGAAATCAATATTGTTTTCAAGATTGATGTGGCACGAGCTGCATGCTGGTATTCCTGATGGTAAGTGGTAACAGCCGCCAATGGACATCTGTAAGCAACTTCATTTAAAATGAGGGTTCTATTTGATGTCAAACATAGATTCGTTGTTTTTTCCTGAGAGCTAAGATGGTCGCCTGATATGAAAGTTAACAGGCAGATATTATTAAACAAATTTTCATTAACTATCTGCTTATGGAAATCTATTCTGTTTCATAAACAGATGCACCATCGTTGAACCTTGACTATTGGGCAAAATTGAAATATTGTTAATGTGTATATTAATTGCTGAAAAGCTAACTTAAATTTATTTCCTGCTTTCAACTTAACAAATTCAGAGCAGTTACTTCGCAAACCTTAGAAGTAGATACATATAACCCAACTGTCGTATTGTATGAATCTAGCTTAAACTTAAGTGAGTAAACTTCAGCTCGTCTGCCATTCTTAGTTAGCTATATTGTTTACCCGGTTCAACGAAGCATAATTTGGATTGTTTATGTTTTTGTCTAGAATATCAGTGATTTTCATGTTCACCTATCTAACTTATGCGTTTTTCTTCTTCAGGTGTGGTATTCATCGCGATAGACAGCAAAGATAACTCCAGAGTTGCTATCAAAGATATAGATTTGACCAAACAATCCAAAAAAGAACTAATACTCAATGAGATCAATGTACTGAAAGGCTTCAATCACAAAAATCTAGTAAACTTCCTAGATGCGTTCCTTAGTGCTGACCACCTCTGGGTGGTTATGGAACTCCTCGATGGGGGATCGTTGACCGATGTTGTGACTGAAGTGGTGATGAAGGAAGGACAAATAGCAGCAGTTTGCCGCGAGACCCTTCAAGCGATAGCTTTCCTACACTCCAAAGGAACCATTCACAGAGACATCAAATCCGACAATGTACTTCTAGGAATGGATGGAACAGTAAAAGTTACTGATTTCGGATTCTGTGCAAATATCGTCGGAGATGAAAAACGAGAAACAATGGTAGGAACTCCTTTCTGGATGGCGCCAGAGGTTGTCACAAGGAAACAGTACGGCAAGAAAGTAGACGTATGGTCGCTTGGAATAATGGCGATAGAAATGATCGAAGGTCAGCCTCCATACATGAAAGAAACGCCTCTAAGAGCGTTATATCTAATTGCCGCTGTAGGCAGACCAAAGATACCGAGGTGGGAATCCCTGTCACCCGCCTTCCAAGACTTCTTAGACAAGTGTCTTCAAGTAGACGCGGATGCCAGAGCGACGGCTGAAGAACTGCTCTCCCATCCATTCCTCGATTGTGCCATGGAATTGAGAACCTTAACGCCTCTTATAAAGGCCGCTCACAAGATACTCCACAAGAACTACGACTGAATTGACCGGTAAATCTATTAACGTTTCCGCGCTACGGAATCGTATTGCACTGTTAGTGTTACTGATACGGTATTTTTCGCAAAAAAGGCAATGTAGATAGCGTTCGCTTTGCGGTATTTTTTGTCTAGCAAAATTCAATACCGTACTAACGTAAGTATGTTACGCTATACCGAAGTGCCGAATCGTGGTTAAAATATTATTTACTACTACCCCGCATTTTTTCCAAATAGTAATCAGATCCGATGCTTAAACTATTTTCATACAAACTTACACTTTTTAGTGGACAATAGTACAGTTTTACGTAGATGAAGTTGTATCTTTTGTATGAATTTATTCATATTTACAGGAAGATGTCCAAAACAATGAAGTGCCAAGTATATAGGCTGAAACCTTGTGGTATATTGACTGAGGACTGCTTTTGTACTGTAGAAGTTTTACATACAATTTTAATTGTATTGTGTATATTACTTGTAGACGAGTCACTCTAAAAATTTAGAATTATGGGTATTTTGGAACGATTTGTATAAGGTGATGGTATTTTCGGTTGTAAGCAACCAGATTGTAAAATAAGTATTCTTGTACATCACAAAATCAAAATTCAAGTGTTTCTTCGGTCATTGAAAAATAGAGATTATATTCAGTATTCAGCATAAAATCGTTCATTTCGACAGTACGCAAAACGCTACGGCTTTTCTTATCTACTCTAGCGTTGATAGGATATCTTCATACTGATATAGACGAGGTTCTAATACACAATGGTTCATTATGACCTTGAACTATAAAATGCCAAGCAAAATAGATCATGAGGATCAATTGCCAAGCAAAACCTGACACTAGTCATTGGTATCATTCATTTATTACGTCACATGTGTCATATGCATCACAGGAGTTCATGTGTGATATTGCATGACCAGATTACAGTAGGGAGTAGGGACCAGTAAAGTGGTCTTTGACGGGCTATATCTAAATAATAGTAAAGAAGAAATGTATAATTTTATAACCATAATAACTGCAAAGATTGTACGCGTCGTGCATTGGCGTAACTTAAACATTTCTAGACATCTGAAAAGTTCGCAGTGCAGTGATTCACGCCCAAACGATTAGGTAATTCTTTGGAATATCTTTGACATCCCTTGCCAAGTTTTACCCTTTTACCTAATGGTCCTACTCAATACCGACGAGCGATGAGGTATGCCAACTCGATCGATCACTAAAGGTAACTGATGAAGGGCTATGGAGCCGTTGATGACAGCCCTGATGAACAAGGCAGGGCTTCCAAAACTTGGCTTATTTTAATATGTAACAGATACTCACGATATGCAGATTTTTCAACGTCTAATGTGGACGTTTCGATCCTGTTGCATAGATCGATATCACTGGAAAAGTGTACATATTAAAATTGATCAATTCCATGATAAATTTAGTCTAGAATCAGGCCCAAAATAGTTACGCTAAGCAAGAGTCATTGAAAACCTTCAAACTCCATGAATAAAGTGATGTGTGTGAAGCAACGAAACAATTATGTCTGTATGTACAATTTATTTGCCATATTATTTCATGTATATGTATAGGGTTTATTATGAAAATCGTCTTTAATGCTTTAATGTTATTTCGTTACTTAAGGCTTACATTAGTCTGTCCAAATTTGTAATTACGAATTTTTAACGGTAGACCCATATTTTGCCTTACTAAAAATTAAAATATTGCTGTTTGATATATTTACTGTGCCATCTTATATCATGCAAATAATTGATTTGATATTTTTGGAAATAAAAATTGTGAATAGAGATAAGTGTAATCAATTTTTTGTTTAATGGTTACGGATTGTTTTAATTTTACGATACTTTAGAGTGATTTCAACGACAAAATAACATTAAACAATACTTCAGTTATTATTTAAATAATTTCGGTGTATTTTTTAGTTTTTTAAATAGTGTAAAGTGTATACGAAATTAAATGATTTTTTTGTATCTATAGGCTTACGGATGTACAAATTTGTCAGTTTAAATATTTTACCAAAACTACCATCGGATCGAAACCCGACTTCAATGGAGAAGATACGAATTTTATATTTATTTATTTTATATGAATTTTCTTACTTTGAAATTCTTATGATGATACAATATTAATGATCTATATTCTAAATATAAATCATCATACAAATATAACCTCTTTATGCGCTCAATCTTACTATTTCTTCCAATCTCTATACAATATATCTTGTTTATTAAAGTACTGTACAATGCGATCTGTATTCTTGAGTACATTTCCTTGGCCACTGGAGTATCTACTCTCCTAACAAGATAATTGGCCCATGATTGTGCGAGGTGCCATTTCCCGCCGATTCGAGACTACAAAAGATTGCGAGTGTCAACTCTGACACACAAATATCACTCTCAGTTTAAAACACATAAGAACCATTTTGTAAAATCATGATCTCTAAGACAGAATTAAAATATAGGCATATGGGTCTACCTATCGTATATTTTGTTTATATTATTATAAATTGTGAACATTGGTGCGTTTTTGTATTGATTTACCAAAAATTGTACATATTGTGTTCTTAGAGGTAAGGTACTTTCCAGGTGGCATTTTTAGTTAGTTTCGGGACATCCTTAAATTACTGTCAAACATTACTGTGAGATGTGACGTCACATTTTATTATAGTATCGTCAGTTGACACTCGGTCGGCACACGTACTCGTATGTTGAATTTCAGACCTTCTTCAAAAGAAGAAGCATATAAGGAGAAAAATATTGAAGGGAGGCGCATACAACGAACGTATTTTTATTGCCGTTTTTTATAGATAACGTCACGTAAGCCTTCGTACGCGAGTTCAACTCATAATTGGCCGGTTTTATAAAATATTATATTACTATTCTGCGAGTACATTACGGTACGGGCAGGGGAGGCAGCTGCCCACCCTAGCGGAGTGGTCAAGTGAAAAAAAAATCATATCTGTAAGCATTGTTACTAAAAACGATAAGTGAAACGAATAAAAGAACTTTAAAAAAGTAATAGGAGTAATTAAATGTGATGTCTACGATGACATGAAACCGTTCAAACGAACTTGTTGTTTACTGAACACCAAGTATTTTGTGATATACATAATGTTAAAAACCACGATCAGAACAACATAGCCTCGAATTGCAAACTCCTCCTCCCCCCACCTCCCCTCCAAACTTCTTGATCTGCCCCTCCTTGTAGAGAATCCTGGCTACGCCCTTGTACTTGCAACATGATAATGTTACAACAAAATTATAAAATGTGACGTCATAACACGCAGGTAGTCGCATGAATGTCAAGTGTCGTGTGACAAGAACCAAAGATGGTTCAATTTGTTTGAAGTAATTTACGGATGGAACCTACGTACACTATAACATTTAATAACAATAGATTAGTAATTACTTCCATTTTCGTATGCTGTTTTACGATATACATATTTACAAGTTGTATGTGCTTCCCTTTTGAGGTATTCTAGGTACTAGGTATTTTACGACGAAGTAAACAGATAGGCTCCTAATGTAAAGTAATATTTTATACGAATGTAACTGCACGCTGATCCGATCTTGGACCAATAGTATTTGTGGATGTTTTTTCTATATATAAATATACCTGACTGACGTAATACATAGAATAATGTTTGTCGTTTATTAGGAGTCTATTTGGTTACTTAATTTAAACGTTATTATTTTGGCGATACTTCATAGTTGTCAATGTGTTGGTATCACTTATATTTTTTTAAAAGGCTATCTCCACTTCTAATCAGATAGTCTGTATGCCTTTATAGGTGCACGTTTAGACAAATATGAAATGTATTAAATCGCAAGCATATTTTATACATGAAAGGTGTCTACCAATATTAGTCGCATAGCTTTGATCGCCATTTTATTAAAATAGATGTTTTATGGAACTTCATCTACATTCCCATTGATATCGCACACATGGGCGTAAATTTTTCAAAGAGGGTCCTACAATGGCCGTTGGCGAAAAAAATCAGCTAGTCTCTATTTTTTTTTTCACAGTATGCTAAGAGCTCCCTCCCTCCCTCTTCCGGAAAATTTTGAAGTCCATTTACGACTTCGAAGTTTGTCGACAAAAACATATCCTACCATTTAGACCAGAACACTCACCGCTTAATACTAAGCGCTAAGTGGTCTGGTCTAAAGAGTGTGGTAAGTGAGACATACTTTATTCGAGGCGTGCCAACTTACTCCTCAGAGGTAGCAACGCACCGGTAGCAAACATCAGGTAAGATTGATCTTACCTGGGGTTAATTACAGGTGTCCATTAGCGGCAGTGGCCACTTACCATCAGGTGGACTGCATGCTCGTTTGCTACGTCCATATAATAAATATGTTATATCCAAAGGGACTCAAAATCCCCTCTACCACCCCCTCTTATATGCCCATGATCGCACACACATTTTGAGTTTATTCCGACCAACTATGTATTTCTTTTTATACGTTTTAACTTTTGTAGACTTTGTAGGCAATAAGTTGTATTTAATCTAACACTATAGGTATTATTATTAAGACTGTAATTAAAACATTATTATTTTCCAAATACCAAACATCCTGGCAAAATTATATGAAAAAAGAAGTTGATATTAGGGTATTAATAAAAATCAATAAGAATTCAATATAATAAGAATTCAATAAAAATTCCCGGTTAAAAAGCAACAAATTTGCATGAAATATATATTTTGGATACAAAGTAGATGATCATTCTCTAAAAACACTACTCATATAGCTGTTATAATAAGCTATTATCTGTAATGTATTAAAAAAGCTAAAAAATGGGGAACTCAACACCTTATAGCAAGCAAACCCCTCTAACCGCTGGTGGCTCCACCACTCTTAACGGCGAAAATTGGCAACCGTCCTCCCCTTTATAGATAGAGTACGGTTGACTAAAGTTGGCGTATTCACATTTTTTGTATAAATATAAATATTCCATGGAAAGTTAACTGGCAATAGTATTTAAAATGAAAAAAATTATAAACATTTCTTTTTACACCGTCGACAATATAAAAGGATTATAGTTGTTTCTTTCACTCTCATAGACGTGCGAAAGAGACGGGCTTTGTAATTAACACTGTTTTTATTATGCTTTGTACTGTGACGTCATTACTCATGTTTATTTACAAACACCACTATAAACATTAAATATGGATGTGTTTGTGTATGCCAACTTTGGTTAACCTTTATGTAAAAAATACCTTTTTTTATTTTCAAAAATCCAGGCGGTACATTTTATCTAGTAGTATGACTTCTATTGCTATGTAAATGTTATTTCACTAGCCATGTTTTTGTAATATTTTCAATGTAGGATTTGATAATTGTATTGTATTCAGGAATTTGGAGTGCCCTCCACCAAGAGTGCCTGCTTATGATATATAGTTGTAACTGTATTATTATTAGATTTAGGGCTATTAGTATATTTTTGCAGCATTTTTACAATATTATCGATATAAGGTGACAATAGGTGGCATGGAATTTGTACGAAACGTCAATCATTGATTAGAAATAGAACAAAGATTCTTTTTATACAATCATATAAAAATACCTTTTGAAACATTATTTATTTTTAAATGAAACAATTGTTGTCAGTACATATATCGATGGATTTCTATTATTTGTGAAACAAATAGGTATATTTTCTTATTTTGCTGCAAAGATGATCAAATGTGAGACATATTAAGTCACATTCAGCCGCACAACGAATAATTGTGTTATATTGCATTGATGCTAGATCGCTTAGTTTAAGTTTGTATACACCAATGACACTTTTTGAACATTTTATTAATAGAGATTTGCCTATTAAATTATTTTTGTAAAAGAACTTGACCGTTTTATTTATCTCCCTTTTGCAAATATTTTATTATGTATACTTATTTATAATAATTTTAATATTATAAAGCTGGAGAGTTTGTTTCTTTGGTTCAACTCGCTAATATCGAGAACTACTGGTTCGAATTGCAAAAATATTTTTATGTTAAATAGACAATTTATTGACGACGGCTATCAGCTATATTCATATATTGGTTTGTTTGTTTTTTATGTAGCAGCGGGTGAATCTATGGTCTATGGTACAAATTTATTTATTTGTATTAAAATGAAATAAAATAAAACAAAATATCAAATTATATAATCCTATAATTTGACTAAAATAATTTAATTGCAATTTATTTAAATTTTTAATTCCATATATCAACTATATATGTTTTATCTTTCTGCATATCACATATAATTTTCTCTGCTTCGTTTATAGTATTGCCATTATATTTAACTAAGCAACTAACTATTGTATCCTTGACCTGTGTTGCCATAGTTTTCAAATCTCCACACACAAATATCTTAGCTCCGTCTTTTATTAATTTTATTACTTCTTTCCCATTTTCCATGATTGCATCCTGTAAACAAAATATAGTCGCTTATATAACAATACCGCGCAAGTAATATTTGGTAACATTTCATTAGAGACAAGAAACAAATTCTCGTAAGTAAACGACACCTTAACCGTGGACTATCAAACATTCGTTTTAAAGTTTCAATTATATAAAAAGGTCTGGGTGGCACAAACTATGCATTGCATTTACTCCAAAGCAAAATTAACTTTGCTATTATATACATATATCTTATATAGTATAAGTGTGACAGAATTTGATAATATGAAAGCTCTATTGAACTTCTATTGGTAATACTTATATTCCAAATGTTGATGGATGGACATATCACGGTGAGAATATCTATCTAACACAGAACAGCAAAAATTAATTGACGACCCGCGTTGCGGAGCGGTCACCATACCGGTCTGACGCGCAGTGGGTTCCGGGTTCAACCCGTCCAGACAGACATCTGAATGATGAATTTAGAATTCCGTTCTGGGTCTGGGTGTTTGTGTATTCGTCTTTGTGTGTCCATGGCACTCACGACATAGGAGAAAATCTAGTGCGGGGCTATGAGTGTAGAAAGCGTGTGTTATTTCAGGGAACTTTGCAGCACTAAATCGACACATTTTAATCCGCTAGACTATTATTATGTTAGCTTTAATTTTTAATTCTAATTGTCAAAATATTGAGTCTGACTTTTGTTTCTATTGTTCGAAATATAGACGGCAAAGACCACTTATAATCAGACGAACTGTACTCTTCCTTGCAACATTTAGTTTATAAAAAAGAAATAACATACCTGTACATGTTTTTTCTCATAATCCTCAAATCTCGAAAACGCTGTTTTAACGCAACTAAGGACATTCTTTTCTAAAAATCCATTTAACTCTTCCTTATAAATAAAATCTAGTTCCGGGTTGCGACATCCAAAAAACAGCCATACAGGTACCGATTGCTTACAACTATTTTCCTTTCTCAAATATTCCAATTCTTCCAGAAATCCTATATACGGACTTACGCCAGTGCCTGGTCCTATTAATATTAGCGGAATATCATTTTCCGGTAATTGAAAACCGTTAATGTTCTTTCGCAAATAAATTGGAATAGTTCTTTTGTCAGTGATGCTCAAATTTTTGAAACCATTCTCGAGACTATCGTTGTTATTTGTGATGATATCTTCTATCCAACCAGTTGTGACACCTTTCCGATTTTTACCGATATCGATAACAGAAAAACAAATTTTAAGGACATTTGGGTGTGAATTAAAACTATTCACGATAGAATACGGTCTCGGTAGCAATCTTGGTAGATGTTGGAATAGACTTTCTATAGGAGGTTTGCATGATTTGAAATGTGCTAGTAAATCTAGCAGGCATGTATTTGTGTTTAATATGTGTGTGTTATACGCTGCAGAGCCTTCTTTACTGCAAAGGAATTCTAGGGCTTTTCTCTCAGCATCATCTTTTGTGTGCCTTGAGAGTGCTAGAAGGAATAACTGAAAAAAAAAGCAAATAAGAAATGAGACATTTTAATAATATTTAAATAATATTAAAGCAAAATTTTGAAAAAGAAACCCTTTGTGATTTATATCTGGAAGCACTAAAGCCACACTTTTTTTAAATATCAGCAGTGTTGCACTGAAGTGTTCTGGTTTAAAGGATGTAGTAAGAGAGACTTACTTATCTGAAGTGTTCCAAGTTAGTCCTTAAAGCAAAGCGTTTATAGTCAACCTCATGTAGAACTTTGATTTTATCTGGGGTTGATTACACATGACCATAGGTGGAAGTGACCACTTGTCATCAGATGCTCATGCTCATTTGCTACTTCCATATTATAAAAAAGCGAGAAAGTATATTTAATTATATATTCTTAGAAATAAAGACCAGAAGTGGGTTTTTTAAATTAAAACAACAAATTTACTATTTACTACTACCCTATGAATACTGTCAGAAATAGAAGCCGAAGCCAGAAGGCCGGACATCAGAAGTTATATAACGGGAGTGTCTCACAGAGTCCGAAATAATAGCAATTACAGCTAAATAATAATAGTGGGCTAGGACGACCAGTTGAAACAGACAGAGGTCTGTGCACCGAGACGTATACAAATCTAAAGCGTCATGAGCTTTTTTTTTTTTTGAAATGTGTAGTTGCTGTTGGCCCTACTGGCCTTGACAGCTTCACCGGGTTTTTGTGGCGAGCCTAAAGCTCAAGCCG
>DWLI01002640.1:0-12878 GCA_018249915.1 Cecropterus dorantes dorantes
CCTGCGCATCCCACACAGTCGCTCAACATCCAGTTATGAACTGATTTATTCACCATGACATTTGACGAGCGCTGTTAGGGTTCACACAATAATTATGTATCTTTGTACTTAACTTGTTTTAAATATCTGTATCGTAATATAAAATCATATTTTCAAAAAAAAAAAAATATTTTAATCCATTTAAATAGCATTTTACCATGAAGCATTATATCAACACCTATGTATTACGTTTTTTTCTTTGGTTGAATGCGCTAATCTCAGGAACTACTATCTCGAATTGAAAAAATATATTCGTGTTTAATAGTCCATTTATTGAGGAAGCCTATAGGCTATATAACATCACGATGTTTATTTGTTTTTTCGTATGTAGTAGCCGGTGAAACTTCCCACGGTTTCACAGCTAGGGCTTAATAGAAAGAAAAATATTTATTTCATCCAATTTCACAAACAAAGAAACAAACAAACAAAGATGATAAGTATATGTATTTTTTGATACAAACTAAATCTATTTCAATCATATGTCATAATCCGTTAAGCTGTTTGGGCTGTAGTGCGTGCCAAAGAAATGGCCATTCATAGATGCATTCGATCATACATACATACATACGCTCGAAAAACATTATCCTTCTAAATAATTCTTCTAAGTAATAATTTATTAACCATTTCGTGATTTGCCATCCCTACTAGAGTTGATCTATTTAAGACGATTTCGTAGTAACATTATAAGCACTTAGTGTTAGTGGGTTAAATTGAAGGGATTAAATGAACGCGGATCCCAAGTTTTAATTATATAATCTGTTTGCAATTTGATCCGGGATTTTCGTTGTAACTCAGTAGCTGTGTTTCTTGGTATACTGTTAACTTGTTAAGGCTAGGGTTTAATGAAATTTAAGTAGGATATGAGTATTGCAGTCCACTTGACGGTTAGTGATTATTCGGTATCGGCCGTAAATATGTTTGATTTTTTTACTTAAGTTAAAGTTTTTTCTCTAAGATTGAAGTACCAAACGAGCTTGCATGCCGCTTAATAGTGAGTGATTACTGCCGCGCATAGACATTTGTAATCACATGTATGTATACCAGGAGTTTTATCTGAAGTCGATCAGCGATCCGTTGCTACTCTCGAGGACTATGATGGTCACTTCACATATAAGTGAGTCGGCAACTAGACCCTGCCACCGAAACGTAAGAACTGCTTCACGATACAAAATAAATGCGGTGTTGGCATCTTCCGGTCTAACTACACGGGTTCGGCCAATTGACAAAGTTGTAGACGGACTGATAATCGCTGCTGTATTCTTTTTTGATGGTTGTAGTAAAGAATTGAAATATAGATGAAGTAAGGTTGTCTTTAGAAGTAGCAACGAATGTGTGGCTGACTTCAATTAGAAGCATTTGTTAAATTATTATAAGCATCAGCCCATAAGCGTCAGCTAATTACCATCAGATGGACTGCATACTCGTTCGCTATATCAGTAACATGATAAAAATCAACGTATATTTTGCAAGTTACGGCGAGTACAGTTCGACCACCACTGCGCATATTTCTAGTATAAAGCAGTTCTTGTGATTCGCTGAAAGGTTATGGTTGCCAGTTTCTTTTATATGAGGCGATCGCCTCATCTCTCATCTGAGTCCTTAGGAGTAGCAACGCATCTGTGGTTGTATTATGATTAAGATGTTCATAGGCGGCGGTCACTTACCATCAGGTAGACTGCAGGATGGTGTAATACAATACATAGTCTTGTACAAAAAATATATTACCAAAAGGTTAACATTATCGGTCACAGGTATCCAAGTACCGGTCATTGGTCACCACATGTGACGTAGAACATTCGGAAGCGTTGCGCTCACGTTCGTGTTTCCGCCAGTGTTTCAGACAAAATGGGGTGACCATGAATTTCTTAAAAAATATATATTAGAAATTTATTAAGAATATTCTATTTTTGGGTTGTTAATATTTTACAGCGGCGTCGAATGTGTAAACTTGATCGAATTTGTGTAGAAAATAACTATGTATTTTTTGTGAAAATTCTTCTTAATTTATTTCAATGCGCCAGTATGCTATCGTCTACATACTTTCTAACTATTCTATCTATTATCTTCATATTTTGACTTTAATTAAAACTTTAAATACTTAGCAGTATCTATCAGCTTCAAGAAAATAGCAGAATTTCCGACATCAGAAGACCTAAGCGCCTCAAACCTAAAAGACAGCATTATCCTGGATTCTGGACCCATCCATTGGCGAAACAAAGATCTATTTATGCTAAGGAACTTTTCATGCTTTCAGGTAGAACATTTCGTCGTCTTGATCTAGCGAAGTATGTTGAGCGCCGCGTTGGGACTATGTACTATGCACTATATATGTACTAAAGTATATTTTATATATTTGAATTATTTCTTACTTTTCTGTGGCATGGTAGTCGGTGTTTTTCTTTTTTTTTTTCTATGACACATTTATATGGTCATTCATTAAATAGAACCTTTTTTTGACAAAATGATGCATAGCCACCCTACATCCAAACAAACATCGTCGTTAAATCGTAATTCGGCAGCGGACCTGCATTTCTAATTCTCCATCCTCAGTGAACGACCTCTTTCGGGCGGAAGCCGTCTGCCCGGAAGACGCCATTGTGCATTTTTTTTTCGTCACAACATTATCTATTTTCGTCACATTCGCAGGATATTACACTTTTCGACCGGTTCGTTGACACGTCTGACAGATCTAGCGATTTAATGGATACGCGTGCTTGGAATTAACCTTATCAAGGCTCATTTTGAATGTTTGATTATTGAGGGCTCAGCTGATTCATTTTGAAATAGAAGCTATTGATACCGTAGTTATTTGGGATTTGGACATTCCGATTTTTTCATTACAGTGTAGATTTCGTATGTTGTACTATCCGAGCATCCAAAATAGTTTGTATTTTATATATATACAACTGAAGCGGCATGAAAATGTACAGAAACAAGCATACTGCATATTTGTTTCTGGTCGTTTTGACCATCTGACGATATGTAGTAACCTGCTTCACATTAAAACAGAGGTTCTATTTGAAGTCAATCTAGCTCCTCAGGAGTGACCTGAGGACTATATAGTCTTCTCGTATAAGTCAATCGGCATTAAGACCTTCGAGATTCTATCTTTAAAATCTGATGTTATTCTAATATACCTGGTCGAAACAATGATTTTGCTACATGATGTTTTTTTTTTTGTTTTAGGAATGAAGTTAAAAATATATTATAAGGCCATTGACCACGTTTTAGTTAGAGCAATATCTCTAAGCCTTTATTGGATAATTTTAACTTGCATTTTAACTTAAGATTTTGTGAAATTTGAATTGTGCTGTTATTCGTGCAAAGCCACGACATAGGTATTAATTTTCTCCACTTGTGAACGATTAAGAACACAAGACGTACATTTTCTCTATGTCTGCAACTAAGTCTAACGACATTAGCCATGCGCGTTGCACTTAGGCAATTAGGGTCGTCGACGACGTGACGACTGTGTCGCCGACGTGCCGAGGATGACAAGTCGCTGTCGCTAGGGAAGTCCGGCTTTGTATTCAAATTGTGGTGCCCCTGTGCCGAATTTTAAGATTAGATATGAAGGTTTGTTGCGTAATTCATTAAGTATAGACGTAGGATGTTAATTATGATTATTATTAAGCAAATTTTGTGTTAATGCTGGACAGCGTAGCTTCTTGGAGTTCAGTTCATCAGACTTTCAAGGCCCACTGTTGGACATAGGCCTCCCCTACACGGCGCCACTCCAACCGGTCTTGTTCCTACTGAATCCCCGCTGTCTTATCCAGGTAATCGGTCCACCTGGTCGGGGGGCGACCTGTGCTCCTTTTGCCTAAACGAGGTTGATATTCGAAGATTTCTTTCCTATCGATTAACGGTCCATTCAGCGATGTGGCCAGTCCATTGCCACTTCAGCTTGCTAATTTTGAGAGCTATGTCGGTAAACTTAGTTCGCCTACGGATTTCGCACGCACAGTTAGTGGTTTTTGTGCGCTGATTATTGGCAAAAACGTATAATTGGAGGCTTATGTCAAACTGTCGTCGTCTTTTCACCAATTTGCACTTGGCCAGCAGTTATGGCCTAAACACTCATTCTGCGAAACACCCATGCCCAGCTGTGGGACAATCATGGGTTGTGAGACAAAAAGATGTCCAACATTGCACCTTAAAGGGCCGATGGATGGATGGATATTATTTAGAGGCGCTATGTGCCTTAAAGGAAAGGAACTATACGCGAATCCGAAATAGATTTAAGTAGCTAAATATTAAATGGTTGTCTTAAAAATGAATCGAGCATACTGAATGGGTTCTGATTATAATAATTAATACTTATAATATTCTATACGATCATTCATTACTTGCTTACATGGTTATCGAGTAACTAACTAGAATATTTCGATACATTTAAGGATAATATATTTAGCATATTGATTTGCTAATTCATATTTATCATTCTGTTAACTAAATACGGTCACGGTGGCCATATTGGTATTTTACACAAAAAACTAATTATATTTTACGTTATGAATAATATCAGTGTTGGAATGTGATATAATTAATATGCTCAACTGATATACAAAGATAAGCAACGTAGGGTGCGGTCGGGATTTGGATGGGTGTCCAGTAGTGGTTTGCTTACTTCAGAAGGTGTATTAGGTTGTCTGCCCCAGTTATATCTAAACATAGTAGAACCCTTTGTTGTTTGGTTTCGAAGGCAACCCCGCCACATCTATTTCCGTTTATTACCAGTAGTGTTAAGCTCTGGTGTGTTCTGGTTTGAAGGTTGTGGTAAGGGAGACATGCTTATCTGAGGCTTTCCGACATGGTCTTCGGGCGTCGCAAAGCATTTTAAAGAGGATTATTTTTTATGTGATCTATTCTAACTACAGACGGCCGTGGTTAACAGTGGCCACTTATCATGAAATGGACTCTATAGCTACTTTTTTAATATAAAACAGACTAGTGGATTAAATATTAGACGCTACAAATACACATCATCCCCGTAATTAATTAGTGTCATAACATAAAACAAACCCCAAACTTCTGTCTGTCATGACACATCAAATGAGCGTCGATGACACAACGCGATAATAAATAAACACCACAATACGATGCGACCTGCGACCGCGACACGACTATTCGACGATCATAATAGTTTTACAATACGTGACCCGAATACGCGGTGCATTCAAAGCTAGTATAATCTGGGTCGTTAAAGATTAGAATCTAAAATGGCAGAGTATTTAGAGTAGTATGGACAGAATAAAAATATAATATTATACAATTATTTTAACTATATTAAATAACAATAAAATAGAAAATTCGAATATGCAAATAACAGAAATAATATAATTCGCATTGATTTAAAGCAAATAAGAAACACGTTTTAATGAAATTTTTACGTATTCAGTACTGAGGTTCTACTAAACAACCGGCTGCGCATGGTGCTTCTCTACTCGGCTTTAATTTCGATAATTAGACGAAAAACTTATTTATTGCTGTTCTTCTAGACCGTTACTCTGTTTATTATTTCCCTGTTTAATTTAGAGGGATTTGATTTTTTATTATATTTCAGTGTTAATTCTATAATAATTATTATTTTGTTTAATCTTTGTGTTTTAAATGTGTCTGTTGTAATTGTATAATTCTATATTGTCTATGGCCAAAAATTATTAATGACAGCATGATGACAGTCATGTTTTTTATATATCCTATAGTCCAGTAAATAATTTCAAATTTAGAACGGCTACTTTTTCCATTATTCCGTTTTCTATGTAACAGTATCCTGGCCATGATTAATGAGCGCTTTGATTGTAATTATATTAATCACTGCATAAACATCCATATAAAAAACAGTGTAAATGAATTAAATGTTAATGAGTCTTGTTACTTGATTAAATAATAATAATAATCATTATTATTATGTTATAATTAACAAGCAATTATAATTAACATAGTCTTGATTAATTCACTAAATACTCTTAAAAATAATAGACAGATATGGAGAGGGAGAAATTGGTATGGATGAGATGAGATGTTGTGTAGAACTTCGCTCAAATTATATTTATCATTATAATTAAACCTCTTCTAAGGATACAGAATTAAACAAAGATAGAAATACGGTGCGAGGGAGATAGCAAGAGTTGATCTGCCATTTAGGTTTCTAACATCTAGCGATTCGAGTAATACTGAGATGCAGTTGCTGAATTCGTGGCGTATTAACATGCGAGACGCGATTCAACGCCACTTTTGAAGTTATTGCTTGATTTTGCAGCTAGACTGACGCTTCCTGTTTAGTAGACTTTTTCATTTGTTTCTTTAAATCTTTTTGTACGTGAAAAATATTTTTATGTATATTTTTTTAATGTTGTAGAAACAGGACGATTCGACGTATAGGTACCATAGAAAATATAATAGAAAGTAGCTATAATCTTCTGTTATACATTTGGCTTATACATAAAAAACCTTATACATATATACATATAGTATACATAAAAAACTTATACGTAAAACATTCTGAAACATTCTTAAAGATTTTTAAATAACAGTATTATTTTGTATGCATGGGTGAATCTTAGAAACCACTAAGTCATTTTTGATAGTACTTTGAATTAAGCCAAGAATCACAAAACATGCGCTGTTTCAAGCGCCAGCGTTGAGCGTCAAAAAAATAATGTGGCCTCATAAAATGTCAAATTTAATGAGGCCACAAATTTTCGCTTAAAAATTTAAATGAGGCTTTCGTTTCGTTGCCCTCGGCTAAGGCGATATTCGGCGATAGATAATCTGTCACGTGACTTCCGTTTATACCGGAAGTACAACGTTGTATGGAATATTGATTGTTGACTGACAAATATTGTTTATTGTTGTTAATTTATATTTTTTGCTAACGGGTTATGGACATACAAAAAATATTTTTTAATTCATTATTTAAAAGTGATATAAATAACAACTATACTGTTAACTGTTAGTAACGATAAAGGGTTGGTTGATGGGTTAACCGTGAAATATATTCAAGCTCATGACCTATAAATAAATAAATAGAAAATATATTTTAAATATTAAAAAATACGTGTACAAAAATCTACAAAAAAATCTTTAAATAGCTCATTATTATTATCGAGCGTAGTATTTTTTATTATTATGTAATATTAACTTATTTTATACCTCAAATCAGGCGTTCAGCGCACTTACTATACATTTTTAATGAGTATTTATATCAATAACAGATACTTCCTAAAATATGTCCCTTGATTTACCTCACAGCCTCAAACACTGTACATATACTTAAAACGCACAAAAATTCACTCATTATTTTTTTATAATAAGCCATTTAACTCCACGAAAATTAAATGTTTAAAATTAAATTAAAATTTAATCATACCTAATATAATTGTAAGGAATTTTTCACCATAACACCACCACTAATTATACAAAATGACCACTTTAAGCTCGTATAAGCGGAACCGCTTAATTTGTGTATTGTCAAGATTTATGGTAATTATAACATATCTGGCTCGTTTGGCAAGAATGAAGGGAACACAAGTACGTTAATTACCGGTTCGTTTTTCATTTTCATGTTAAAAACGACCCGGTTACCGGATATGGCGATTAATTTGAAAGATATTTTACGGTTTCTTTGAATTTTCATAGAGAATAACCGTTTAGAGGTGGTAGATGTCTTTGTGGTTCGACGCCGGAAGCAACACGGCCACACCTATTTCTGTCTTATTACATCAGTGTTATGCTGTGTTCTGGTCTGAAGGGTGTGGTAAGAGAGATATACTTCGAGGCGTTCCAACTTAGTCCTCCGTGGTAACAACCTGTGGCTAACCTTAGGTAAGACTGATTCCGTCAGAGGTTGATCCACTTACCATCAGATGGACTGCACGGTCGTTTGCTGCTTTCATAACAAAAAAATAACATACAAAATAACCAACATTTAGTTGCACGTTAATATGAATCATCATCAACCCATTATCGTCCCACTGCTGGGCATGGGTCTTCTCTTAGAATGAGAGAGTTTTAGGCCATAGTCCACCGCGCTGGCCAAGTGCGAATTAGTAGACTTTACACACCTTTGAGAACTCTTTTCTTTTTTTTTTAAAGAACTCTCAGGTGTGCAGGTTTCCTCACGATGTTAATATGAATATGTATATTAAGTAAGTATATTTAAAAAACGTAATTAAATTAATCAATTCCATATTTTTTCAAGTATTATTATAATACATCTATTCGCTAATTATGTGTATACCTAACCTTTTTCATCGCCTTCGTAATATATTGACTTCCTCATATAGAATTCTAAATATTAAACGACAATTTCGCTATAAAACTAAAGGCTAATATCTCATTTGTCTCTTTCATACCCTTACAATGTGTATAGCTATCTCGCTCGCACATACCGTTACGATCGGATGCGCACGCGCCCCTCATTTTCTTTTTTCAAAAAAATAAAACAACCGGAAATACGTATGACACGCTAGACATTCTCCTTATAAGCCTTGGTACGTTACATCTTATAAGGTTGCTAATTTGTAATTATAAAATTGATGGGGGAAGAGTTTGTTGATATGGGTACGACTAGTTGAAGGTAAAAACTAAGAAAAAGAGGCTTTAAAGGTACTTAAACCTTCTTAACTTTATGTTCATTTCAAACGTTCAATGTGTTCATTTTCCAAGTTATAAAACGCTACTTAAATGATAACATGTGAGTTGCTGTGTATGATTTTGGACTAATATTATGAATTGATACTTCTTAATATGTAATGGGTACTTATGAATAAAAAAGAAACGAAAAAAAAAAACGAAATAGACGTAGGGTAGATGATTCATCTATCGCGCGTGCTTGTCTCCCTACCGCCACGGGATCGACCACAACCCAAGTAACTGGGTAGAAATATGGGCCGCAAAGTATTCAAAACCGCGTATTGTAAGTACCCGTTATAATCGGATACGGGTATTATACCCGTTATATAGTATCCGTTATATAATAATTCAGATTTTTCATAGTTCCCAATCTAATGGATCCTTCCATTTGAAGGTTGAACACATACCCAATAGTGCTGAGACAGCGGATACTTCTGTGTTGTCGGTCTTGACTGCATGATAAATTGTACAATGTCAAAAAATCTAAGTAACAAAAAATATTTGCTAAAGAAAACAGTTAACATTTTCTTGGTTTGTTAAAATGATTCAGCATTTACCCGTGCATAGTGGTTAAAGTCAGGTTTAAATAAACACGTTCAAAACATAATTAAAATATCTCCACCGTAACTCCTTAAACCATTGTTGGAATACCTCACATATGGTGCCGTCATTACGTCATGTGCTCTTAATCAGTCTTAATGGTTTCCCCTAAACTTTCCCTAATTATTCATTTTGTACCAGATGGTTGTTTTTGGGTTTTTACTCGGCAACTAAGGAATGATCATTTTAGAGTGGTTTTTACATATTACGTAGTCATTGGTTTGTACATTGGTCATTTTGAATTTTAATTTTCTGGGATTTCAAATGTCCAATGAGGTGTTGGTGGTTGGTGTGGTGCTTCGCTATGTAGTATGGATCTTAAATATACATGCTCGTTTGCCACTTCAATATTATATAAAAAAAAAAAAACATTACTATCCCTCTTCCCGTGGTAGGCGACTAAGCGACATGTCAGGTTTTCTTTATATTTTAGTACGGAGGCAAACGAAAATGCAGCCCATCTGATGGTAAGTGGGTACTGCCGCTCATGGACATCTGTAATGAACCCTAGATAAGATCAGATTCTTAACTGAGGTTGACCACAGATGCGTTGCTACTTTCTAAGTCAAAGTTAGCGACAGATGCGTTGCTGAACCTGAGGACTAAGATGGAATGCCTCGGAAAGTATGTCTCACTTACCACACCCTTTAGACCAGAACACAGTAGCACATAGAACACGGCACAAATAGGTATGGCGATGGTGCTTCTGAAGTCGCACCATAAAGAGTTCTACCACCTTCGAATACTACTTCTATAATGTGTATCTACGATTGATACTTCTATAATGTGACAAAAACTGATGACGATATAAAATCAGTTTTGTCCTATTTTTTTAGAAATCGTAAACGAGCATGCAATCTATATAATAGTAACTGGACACTACCTGTGGACAATATTCCACCCCAGATACGATTAATCTTAAATGAGATTTTCCATTGACTAGGTTTAAATTTGTTGGCATAAATGTGAAAGATGCCTTAGGTCGAGCCTTACTTAATCGTTCTCAGAAAATGTATTTTTCTTTCTAGAAATACAACTTCTTCGAACTATATATTTGCATCTTAGCCGGAATCCCTGATAATAAGCGAGTTAAGACAGCTTGCTAGCTTTGCGTAATTTGCATGCGAAAAGCATTATTTTGTGTTGCAAAAATAGCAAATTCAGCAACAGCTGCACTGGTGGAGGAGCATGGCTAATTTGCAGATCGAATCCATTATGCATGAGCTAAGTTCTTGAATTAACATTTCAAGGCTTTCCGCTTAGCTGAAGTGAAAAGTCGTTAACTTGGGAAAAACAGACTACACTCTGCTCGGGAGAGTTTACTAGTCCAAAACTTTTGTAGCTCATAACTCTTGCATATTTTTGAACAGTTTTATAATGACTGGTATTATTTTGTGAAAATATCAAGTAGCAAATGTGATTTCAGCCTATATGATTTAAGTGGTCTCTGCCGTCCATGGACACCTTTGATCAACCCCAATCAAAATCAATAAGATTACAATTCTATTTACGGTTGATCGCAGATTATTTGTCATTCCTGACGATTAGAAACCTATGCCATATAGAAAAGGGATGCCTACTGTCTGAAGTCAAATATAACGCATGCCACTTCTAAGGACCAAAATGGTCGCCTGAAATAAAAGTGAGCCGAAGGTATAATTTCCTTTCTCATAGGACTGGAATCACAAACCTTTTGTTTATTACTTATGTTACGATAACCTTTCCTTTGGATATCATGATTGCCTTATAAGTTACTAGGTGTCAGGTCAACCGCTTCTAAATAAGAAAAAAAAAACAAACAAACATAGCGTGATGTTATATAGCCTTATAGCCTTCCTCAATAAATTGGCTATTAAATACAAAAACAATTTTCAAATACGAACCTGTACTTCCTGAGATTAGCCTGTTCAACCAAACAAACTCTACTGCTTTATAATATTAGTATAGATATGTATGTCTTTCTACGTTCATAGCCCCACAATAGGATTTTATCTTGTGTCGTGGATCCCATGAACACACACAAAGACGAATCACCCAGATCCAGAACAGTAATCTAAATTCATCATTCAAATGTCTGTCTGGCCAGGGTCGAACACGAAACCCAATGTGTGTCTGACCGGTATGGTGACCGCTCCGCCACGCGGGTCATACATAACATTAACACTATAACCAGGCAATAGACTACTAGAAAACTATTTATTATGTGAGTTAAACTGAATTACTGTATTAACGTTAACATTTTTTTGTTACAGGTAAACGTCATTGAAAACGAGAAGTAAAGATTTGCAATCGTTTAGTAAATAATAGATGTAGAAGCGTATAGGAACATCTTACTACAAATGTAGTAAAAATTAACGAACACCGTTTGCTCTTTTAGTGTCAGGAGTGAACAATCAAGGAGAAAAAGACTCGTCGTGGCTACCGTTATAGGTAGCTACGACGAGGTAGTATATTACTGCTTTATGTTACGTATGTACTAACATTCGTTAAAAGGACAACAAATCCTTTGTTTTGTCTTATTAAAATCATCACCATCCGCGGTCACCAACACGCATACGAGGTGACTTTGGTAACTTTGGACTTTAAAGGAGTTAAAATAGGGGTATTTTCAGCTTCGTCGTCATCACCCATAATTTTCCGACTGCTAGGCACGGGATCTCTCGGATTGAGAGAGTTTCACACCACCGTCCACCACGCTGGTCAAGTTCGAATTAGCAGACTTTTTACTCACACATTTGAGAACTTTAGAACACTCAGGCATGTAGGTTTCTTCATTATGTTTTTTTTTACCATAATGCTATAATAATTAAGTTGTATTATGCACATAAATTCCAGAAAATCAGTGATAGACCAAAGATTAAGAGGCTGAATTTCAACCCTTGCCTAACACTGCTCAAATGGATAATGATGGACCTCTAAGAACTAATCGATAGTGTAATTAAATATCTGTTGTACACTACCAAAATAAAGTATACAATTTTTAAATACATCAAAAACGTGACACGACAACTAATGTGGCATTTCCGATAGCTTTATTTGACAAACTAATTCAGTAGCAACATTTTAGGTGTACTGTAGCCTTACGCCATTGCTCATAACAATTGAATGCCAATATCACAGCTCATCGGACATCGTACGTGACTAAAATGATGGAACACATGCTAAAATATATTAGTCACCCTTACAAGGTCACGTGACGATTAAACATTATGTCAAATATGAATAAAAACACGCTTAAACACACTTTCTACACTCATAGCCCCGCATTAGGATTTTCTCCTGTGTCGCGGGTGCCATGGTCACACAAAGACAAATATGCATCATTCAGATGTCTGTCCGGCCGGGAATCGAACTTGGATCCCACTGCGCGTCAGACCGGTATGGTGACCGCTCTGCAACGCGGGTCGTTGCATGCCTTATTCCCGCGGCTCCGCCCGCTGCGGTCACGTTTACCATGGTAATGAGTATCCCATGTGTTAATCCAAGTTATGAACAATCCTGTGTCTTTTCTTACAAATCTGTGTCTTTTTAAAGCTGTACCTAAGTATAAGGCAGACGGGCCACCTGATGGAAAGTAGTCACCGTCGCCTATGGACATT
>DWLI01002641.1:0-12878 GCA_018249915.1 Cecropterus dorantes dorantes
CTTGGCCAGCGCGGTGGACTATGGCCTAAAACTCTCTTATTCTGAGAGAAGACCCGTGCCCAGCAGTGGGACGATAAGGGGTTTATGATGATATAAGTTTCTCCACTTACCACACTTAAAACCAAGGATGTTATTGATATGAAATTTCGGTTCTGGATTCGGATACGGATATAAGAATAATATTATTATAATTATTTCGGATTATCCATTAGTTTCGGATAGTTTCGGTTGCGGATGTTACATTTTTAAAGAATTTTAAACATTAAATACAAATAGGTAATTGCTAATTTGGTTTTATTTCTATGTTATCAATAGCTATTACAATCAGTCATATCAATTATTATTAAATCTTTCTAAAAATATATTTGTTACTTACTAAAAAAATGTCTCCTAACATCTCCGTAATTATCCGAAACTTTTATATCGCATACGGGTACGGTTACGGATATTTTTTTTATATCGGATCTCCCATAGTTTAGATTACGGATACGGATCTCAATAATATCCCTGCACAGAACACAAATAAGAACATATCAGCGCTTAAAACTGATGTCTAAGATCAGTTGTACGGAGTTCATATACATATGTACCGTAACACAATACTGCAAGGCAAATAAAATTAAACACTGGATTGATTTGACGGAAATTTTAAAATGACCCGAAGGCTTTCAAGGCTTGCTGTCTGTAAAAACGATTTAACTACAAAAAATAAATTACAACTAATTGGTTTACTTGAAAATACGGAAACATAGCTAAAAATCACCATTAAACTAACCTTCAAGGAAATCCGCAACAAGCATACGTAAATATATTTCGAAACTACATGGTAATATTTTTACATCATTTAAGGATTATAATCACATAATTTCTATTTAAAATATGTTTCTGTATATAGTTTTTTTTAGTTTGATTACAAAAAACATACATTAACTTTACTTTACGAGTATCTTATTTTTATTATCGATTTAATAATATGTTAAATTTATTTCACCGATAATAATTTCTACGAAGGATTACCTAACAATGGCTGATATCTTTAGAGGAAGGTATAAAGTGCATGTTGACACGTTGACAAGTGATTGTGCACAATGAAGATTGATGGGCAGCGGCTAACAAGTCGCCCCTGGATTTATGTATACTAAAGATTCAGTACTGTTATGACGTATGCATAAGGCACTTGTTTTAAATTTAAAAAAAGTAATAAAATAAGAACCCCACTACTTTTTCCCCGACTGCGTCAGAATGAGGGTAATGTTTTTTGAGTGTACGTCTATTTTGTTGGCACACCCTATAGTCCAACGGGTTGACGGATTTTGTCTTATGGGGGTCGTTAAATTTGCCTGAATTGTAGGAATGTCATAGGTTATATAATTTTTGAACATAGCGTTTGCGATTAGATTCATTCAGATCTTTGTCTGTGATTTCCAAATTTACTCTCGCGACAATCTTTAACATGATATAAAATAAAATTTTATAATACAATAAAATGATATAGGATAGGGTTTGACTACTACAATGTAACTTTTTTCTTTTCAGTGCATTGAAATGAAAGCTTCTTCAAAAATAAATAGCTATATCAACTTATCAATTTTTAACGATTTAGTAGATATTGAAGAGCTTTCGTGCAGAATAATCGTGATGTTATCAATAAAGAAATAGGAAGTTTATCCTATTTATGCTTGAAATTTGATCGTTTCCTGAACACTAGTATAAATAATTACCCCAATTAACATTGTCCTATCTGTCAGTTAATGTAAGAATGTCAATGAAAATGTAAGGCGTGTGGAGCAAGTTCTAATCCAAGGCAGGGTGAACGAGCTTATGTCCAAGGAAAACATCGTTAGGACATTGTGTAAAACATATTCATATGTCTATTTTCAAATGATTGTTAAGTATTATCCGGCACTTGATATATGTGGAATGTCTTCCATTTACTATCATAAATGAAACAGTGTCTACATGTAGACAAATGATTTTAAATATTTTGTATTCAAAGGTAGAACCGCTAGGTTTAACCGCCACACCTAGCTTGCCTTCTAGCGTGAAGTTGTTTTTTTGTTTCGGTGGAAAGGTGTGGATAGCTGCTGACTTGCATATGATGCGACCAAATACTGAGATGTGTTGTCGCTCTAATGGACTACCTGAGTGGCATATAAGTAAACGGTTTCAGACTGAACTTTTGTTGAATATGAGGTTATGGATACACATGTTCATGAGTGTAATTTTCAAAAGTTACGCTCATACATATGCAAACTTAGTTTCACTGTGAGAATGCGCGAATAACAAAATTATCGTATTTGGCAAATAATTTGAGCGTATTTAGCTATACGCCGTAATATAAGCAAACTTCAATATTATAAAAAGAAGTTGTATAATCATAGAATTTATATAAAAGAAGTATAAATGTATAGATGTTGTAATAACATATTACGCTACTTAGATATACTATTCAACTTATTTAACAACCATGTAAAACAAGTTGAAAACAAAACCCACCTGTCGCGATCCGAATCGGGTACTTTGATCAACACGTGTCTACTTTTCCTCCTCACACCCGGCACTCCCGGTTGCTTCAGCGAACTCTGTCTTAGCAGTTTCACGTCACTCATTGTCACTAACACGCACTATTTATCACAAAACAATTCCGCAGTATCCATTACCTGTATCAGCGGAAGTTTGTTGTACAGTGATATAATTTCGCATACAAAACCGGCACTAATATTATACCTCACACGACCTCGCACGTCATAAGCTTCGTTCACACGATCATATAACGTCAAACGAGTTAGAGAAAAGGAAATCGTTTTTGCAAAATAATTCACGTGAACGGTACAATTTATTGTGTCAGTGACGCAAGGATTAGATATTGTTTATTTGTTGCATTGATGAATAAGGAACTGAAGACATAAGTAGCTAATATATATTAGAATATGGCTTATCATTTTACCATGTTAATATTAAGCGGTTTGTGATAACGTGGTTATCACCAGGATGGTACTGGTGATTCGAATGACTATCCTCATGTTATCTTGTTTAGATGTTAACAATTTTATCACCAATTCATCATGACCACACGCAATGTTTGTATTATCAACATGAATAATAATTAGTAATACAATACCTCACAACGTTTACTCGAGTACCCACTTAAAAATTGATAAACTTCTGTAGCTGCTATTGAAAAATGTGGCTTAGTATCGTTTTGTTTTTTGGGATGTTGTTTCAGAGCTTGTTTGCAATTTATTTTTTACTTATGGACTGTATTGATTACTTACTTACCGACTATTTAATATCTTAAAAAATACGTTAAACCAAATTTAAGTATTTGTGTTACTGATAGCTGATACACAATGATTAGTTGCTACTAATAAGCAATTGTTACAGTTATTATATTTTACCAATATAATGAAGATTTATATTAAGACTAGCTACAATTCTTTCGACTATTAAAATTGCAAATAAATATCAAATAGAAAATCCTGATTGATGTACTAAATGAGAGTAAAAACCAAGCTTAATTAGCAGCGTTCATAATTATATCTACTTGTATATACATAGGCGAAGATAAGACGATTTCGTACATTTTTCTATTTTGTTTGTAAGTATACAGATTTCTTTTTTGTTTGATTGCCGATCTTTGTTTAAAAATGAAAATTGAAACTTATATGTGATTATAGATGAATTTTGAATTTGAATTTGAGTTTGAGTAACAAAAAACATACAGGATGAAACAGCCTTTACAATGATGTTGTCAACGGTAGACATATGATTATCATCAAGGGAGAAGATAATCTGATAATATTAATAATGACAATAATGAGCGCGGTCACAACTCTACATCCGGGCTTGTTACGCATTCATTGAATGCTTAACAATGAAAAATGATCTGTTAATATTATTAAATGGCTGACATTTTTGTAAAATATTGTTTATAAATACATTATTGAAGTTTTTTGGCGTTTAGGAAAACATCTGTTTAGGATTTTAAAAGCAGTAGGTAAGTAGTCCACTCTGTGGTTTGATTCAAAAGCCACCTTTGTTATATTTCTGACGTAAATCAGCAATAATAAGCTCATGTGTTCTTGTTTAAAGTTGGTAAGGGAGACATCTAAGGCGCTCCTTAGTCTTCCGGGATAGCAACGCACCTGCGGCCGATCTCAGATAAGAATCTAACCTTTTATAGGATTAATTTTACTCGTAGATGTCCACTGGGCCACTTTCCATTGCCACTTCCCATCAGATGAACTGTTCATTTACTAATTCAATAATTAGCAAATGCACAGTATATAAAGAGTATTATATATATAAAGAGTATAGTATATAAATAAACAGTATAAAAAGATTTTTTTTTATTTTTAGCTGGGAAAAATCGATTTGCATCGTTAGCATATAATTTACTTATTTGCACTTGATTGTAATTATCACTATCTAGTTTTAAAATGAAATGATTACATTAGGCACTATTGGTATACAAACATTTTTGATGCCTTTCAAAGGGGAACAACACTTTTCAGTATGAATTCATTTTATTAAGTAAAATTGTGCATTGTTATTTTATATATTATTCTATTCTATGTTATATTTATTTTATTAAAGTGCATAGTTACAACAATCGTCTACTTATTGTTTGCGCTTTGCGTTGCGTTTGTTTGAAATTGTTTGGAATGCATAAAATATTTTATTAATTACGCCCAATAATAACCTTTTACGTTTTTTTATAGCTCTAATGATAAGGCAGACGGATCACCGGTGTTGGAAAGTAGTCACCGTCGCCTATGGACACTTTGCAACAACAGTGGGATCGCCAATGCATCGCCGGCTTTGAAGGAGACCTCTTTTTGCACCCTTCTTGAAGAGTCCCATATCATAGTGTTTCGGGAATACCTTGGGCGAGAGCTCATTCATATTGCACGTTCGTACCAGATAATAGAGTGCAAACCGTTTATTTATTTTTTTTATAAAAATATGTATGTATTTAACAAAAATATTTTTTTTTCTTATTAAATAAATTTATATTAATTTATATTTATCCAAAAAAAATATACATATTTTAACAATTTCTTAAAATTATCTTCAATTCTAATTTGAAATATGAACGTAAAATTATACCAAAAATATTATGACATTTTTTTATGACAACTTACCTATTATCGTCTAAAGTAGTTATGGGAATTTAATAGGAAACTATTTGTCGTCAACCCATAAACACATGTAATAAAAGAAATATAAGCGATTTTGGTATTCGCAAGTAAACGAGTATGTTAAACATATATTGCTTTTATGGTCATTGTGTTTTTGCAGATCAATTTCTGTATGTGTGATATATTTTTTGCCGTGTCTTTGTTTACATGCCAGCTACGACGGAACGATATTTGATTTCGCTGTTTTTTCAGCGAATTCGTAATAATGAATACATATTGCACATTATATTTATAATTATGTAACATCAAAACTTTATTGTTATTTAGCATAGTATGCGAAATTTTGAAAATAAGTAAATAAATAAAATTTTAATATGGTTGTGTAATACCGAAACACAATGATATTTTAAAATCAATTATATCAATCAGAATTTACATTAATCTAACAAAACGCGCCATGACGTGTCATTTTTCTTAAAAAAACATTTATAAATCTCATGTTAAAGGTAGAAACATTTGTGTTTTTAAATAATAGTTAATAGTTACATAATTTGCAGGTTATGCATGATGTATGCATTCGTTGTGGTTAGTATTTAATTAACGTATAAAATGACAGGTTACGTCAAAGTATTATTGCGGTATACTGAACAAACGCTTTTTAATAGAAGCTATGATAATTCTCGATCGTGCTATGATCAATTTTTGATTTAACAAAAAAAAAGATATCAAAATCGTCTCATCTGAATCTGTAAAAGTTTAAGTCTCTGACTCTACCATTGATATACCATGTCAGAAATATAAAAATATATTATAACATTTAAGAAAGATTTCATGTAATTCAACATTACTTGACTCTACAATTTTATTCTGGTAATCCTATTAACGAGATCAATTCAGAAAACAAGAAATCCGAGCATGACAAATATTTTTGCTAGGAAATTTGTTTTTGTCACTCGGATAAGATGAAGACTTGTTGAGCTATCATCTTATCTAGATTTCTCAATTAATTTCAAAATAGTCCACCGAAAATAAAAAGTTCTTGGTTTAAAAAAATGTAAATCTTCTTATCCAAATGTAAATAGACTATACTGAAAAAGCTTTTAAGTAATAATTTAATATTTTTTTAGCTTTTATTTTTAATAGCATTAATAGGTGTGCTACGCGATTTCACCCGCTATTAAATAAGAAAAAAAAACAAACCGACATAGCGTGATGTTATATAGCCTCTAGCTTTCCTTAATTAATTGACTTTTCAATACAAAAAGAATTTTTAAATTCAAACCAGTAGTTCCTGAGATTAGCCCGTTCAACCAAACAAACTCTACTTCATAATATTAGTATAGAAGTATAGATGTGATTTAGTTAATCAGTGCTTTGGTTAGCTCACAAATCTACTATCATTTCGACAGAAAAAAAATCTTAATATATTTCTTAACAATTTAATTAACGAAGTTTGAATTAATGTTTTTCAGGTAGACCTATTTCTTACGTATCCGTCTGAACGCCAAGCGTCATATTAAACTTTGTCAAAACGTATTTTCACGCACACAACTCTTTACACGTGTAGATTCTCGATAAGGTTATCACAACCCACCGCAGCGGATAGCGGCACATGACTGATGGTCAGTAATCACTCCTCTGCTCAAGTTTAAAACCAATTGGAGTGACCGTCAGTTGCCTAGACGTCAATCGGCGCTAAATCACGCGCTTTTATGAAAAAACCGCATTAAAATAGGTTCATGAAACCACGAGACTATTACGTCGATAAATTTTATGTTACAAGGGAAGCATGTTTTAATAATTCGACGTTTTTTATAGTATATTATGTTACGAATGTACAGTCATCTAACCAAAGGCAATAATAATAACAGTTACAATAAATAACACATAACTAAGAATCAGTAAATTTAATAATAAATTGTTCTAGGTGGTTAAAATAGCTATAAGGCTTGTAAAGAACAATACTTTTAGAAACATAAATTGCTTTAAAGTATGCGAGATTAACTAACAAGGCATCTTAAGCACCGTGGGCTATGATCCCTTAGACCCAAAGCGCTGATGATCAAAATTTAAAAAAACCGTTTCAAATTACGCCTTTAATGAAATGTCTCTTACATTGTACCAGATTCCATTTTACTGGGGAAGTAGCATTTAAGTTAATGATAAGTAGCTTCTGCCGCCCATGCACATCCGTAATCAACAAATAGGACTAGTCCTACCTGAAGTCGGCTACAAATGCGTTGCTACACTAGAAGACTAATATAGAATGCCTAATAAGTCTCTCCCCGTAATACAGGACTTACATTGTTATTAAAGGACACCGACAAAAATAGGTGTGGTGTGAGTTTTAAAAATATTAACACAAAAAAATCAGATATTCTTTATATAATATAGAATTAAAATAATATTATTTAAACCTTATTTTTTTAAGAGTTTTCGTCAAAATAGCAAAAAAATATTTTTTTGAATGAATATCATTTGATACCTAAATTGTCATGATAGTATCTAAATTCGTGACTATTCGTTCCTTTTGTCCTATTTTCAGGTGCCATATATAAAAATTACAATAGCCTGTCAAGCTGAAACGATTAAAATTATATTATATTATATCATATTATGATTATATTGTACCATATGTCACAATCCGTCAAGCCGTTTGGGCTGTAGCGCGTGCCAACGAGATGGCCATATATACATACGTTCAAAAAACATTACCCTCCTTCTAATGCAGTTGGGTCATCATCTAATTATGCTGATGAAATGATTAATCGTCATGGCATTACTATTATCCCCATCCGCTTATAACTGCAATATTACGCTTTTGTTTGAAGGACAATTAAACCTTGTTATTTTCTTCCCGGAAAAGTTATTATTTATGTATTCGTTTTCAAAATAGATTTCAAATACAGGATACGAGGTTTCTATGTTCGATTGTGGTAGGTTATGATTTCTAAGACCGGCAAATACAACATTAAAGATGTACACTCATTTTTATTGTTGTATATTTTATACACAGACAGTATACTTCATTACAGTGCTTCTTTGTTCCTACTATTACAAAAAAAAAAGAAAAAAATACCACCTTCTCTTTAGAGTGTATCTAGCTACAATGCCAGTGCTTCGAGATAGTTAACGCAGGAAAATTCTCTAAGCTATTATAATTTTAAACTAAAGTTGTTTCGTAAGTACTCAGTAGGACTTAAGTTTTTATGACGTGATTTAAAACGTAAGAGCCAAAAGGTTCACTATAAAGGCTTTGTCTGAAAATATATTGTTTACTTGGCGCAAATTGGATGTGTATTCTTATGTACTGATGAACTATTGATGGTAAAACAATTTGCGATTCGACTTCGAACTTCCGCCATTTTGTATTTCTGCCTTATGACGACTTGCGTGGTGGTGCGGTTACCATAGCGTTCTAAAACGCCGTGGATTCCGGGTTCGATCCGCGACCAGACAGACACTTGAATGATGAATTTATATTCTGTTCAGTGTCTGGGTGTTTCAGTATTTTGTCCATGGTACCTACGACACAGGAGAAAATCCTAGTGTGGGACTATGAGTGTAGAAAGCGTTTGTTTAAAGTATTAAGGACTAATGTTTTTCGTTTTGAATGATGTGTAAGGGAAACTTAGGTATACCAGCCATTCGAACTTAATCTTCTGAGTAGCAATGTATCTTGCAATATTACTTTGGACTCTTATTCTATCTGGGCTTGAGATGTCCAGGGACGACAGTTGACACTTAACTTCAGGTGGCCTGCATGCTCGTTTGTTAGATACTTGTATAGTAAAGGACATGTCTAACCTCTACCTAGCTTCTCAAATTAAGTACCACGTAGGAATTTCTTTTTGTTTTTCACGACATTTTTTTTATAAAAAAAAGATGTAAATTTCCACCTAATATAAACGAATAGAAGGAGCAAGTAATGTTTCAGTGTTCAAGACATAAAATTATATTAATTTAAATGTTTTACTGCATTTGTATACCGTAAATAAAGGATTCAACCCTTAAGCCCATACCGGAGGTCAAAGTTTTGAACACCATTGTTCACATCTATCACAGTTAGAGGAAAATATCATTACTTGCTCCTGCCCATTAGAAATAGCAAAACTCGGTTACGATTCATAACTACTGGATTAAATTAAGTAGAAACATACGTATAGTTTTTTGTTTACAAAAAACGTCATGATCTGACTCATTCTTTAACATATTATTTTAAGAATACCCTTAATAAAAATAATAAAAAAACAAAATTCCTACCTGGAACTAGATTTGAGAAATTAAGTTTGATTTGCCATGTCATTTATATAAGTATATAGAAATCTTGTATTTAAGAAAAGTACCTATTAGCGTATTTATCCATAAAAGTTTTTTGTGGTAATTGATAAAAAAGATAGAGGTTGTTATGTTCTAATAGTAATATTGTTTACGAAGTGGTAGAATGAACATAGTTCGACCGGGGGATGTGCTACAAATAGGTGTGTATTTATTTATTTTTGTGTGCCTATTTGTACCCTGAAGCTTCTTACATTTTGGAGGAAGAATGTGGTTGCTGCCTCACTTTCATATGAGGCGACCTTCTTCGTCCTTCGTCGTTCGACCGTCCTCGGGCCTAGCGAATTCAAATAAAATTCTTGTACTTTATGAAATTGCTTACAGATGTCCATGCGCGGCAGTTATCATTTATTCTCAGATGGACTCCATGCTTGTTTGCAACATATCCGTGACGATGTCTTGATATAAAAAAATGTAATTACCGAGTTATTTCTATCTTATCCATTTTGTTACACGTAACACGTGTGGCACGTAACAACAAAAATGTCGATAATCGTTTGTCATTTAAAAGGAACACTACGACGCTGCCTGCAGAAATCAGTTTATATACATAGATTTACTGCCTTTTCTCATAACACTCATACGGTACCCGTACAGAGTAAGCTATAGCCAGTGGGTATATGTCTCATCAATCAAAACCTTCACTGCCTTACTCACTCGATATACATGATCCCTTGTCAATATCGAGGTGGAAATAAATATTCTCATTTCTTTGCGTGTGAATTGTACGAATGAACCTGAAAATTGGCCGGTAAAAGGTGTAGAATACAAATTGGGTAAATATGTAATGAACACTTCAATTCGATTTCTTGCGTGGGTAGGGTTTGAAGGCAACCCTTTTTTGTAGAATAGTATTTCTTAAAAATGTCACT
This sequence comes from Cecropterus dorantes dorantes, assembly GCA_018249915.1. Lineage (NCBI taxonomy): Eukaryota > Metazoa > Arthropoda > Insecta > Lepidoptera > Hesperiidae > Cecropterus > Cecropterus dorantes. The sequence goes on from DWLI01002641.1 coordinate 10,352, forward strand.
ACTATTTTTTATAAAATATAAATAGCAAAGACCTGATGGCAAGTGGACACTGCCGTTCATGGACATGTAATCAACCCCAGACAAGTCATAAGATTGGCCACAGACGCGTTGCTACCCCTGAGGATTAAGTTGGAACGCCTCGGATTAGTATACGAGTATTTCCCTTCAAACACAAATAGCGGTGTTATCAGGCAGAAAAGGGTGTGGTTCTGCCGAATCATAAAGATATTTACCACCTTTGGAGGTACTTTAGGAAAAAAGTACATATTTGTTTTTCGTCCAACATCGATGACTATTGTCTTGACGACTTTTTTTAAAGAAATCATTGCAAATACAATGAAAGTCATATTTCAATTAGCGACAAATTGGAGTATTTTTGCCCGCGACGAATGGAGACAGTATAATTATTTGGGATGAGACGATGTTTGTGCAAACAAATTTTGCCAATTATGTCCAAAACTGCTAGTCCGGTTTTAAATACGGTTTTCAGTAATAGATTCTGGTTTTATTGGTGCATGTTTTCACATATGTTATTTAAATAATATTATTGCCGTCGTGGGTATTTTCAAAATTTTTAATTTTGATTTTTATTATTATCACTATAACATATAGTAGGTAGTGGTTACATATTCTATACTACATGTGTCCTACTATAATATACATGCTAGCAACACTGCGTGCGTTGTACTTTTATTAAATTTCTTGAAAAGGATGTTGATATTCGGAAAGAAGTTATCTTATTTGCTTACTGAAGATGTAGATAATTTTGAAACAAGAATATTATCGAGACAACCGCCTCATGCACAAGTAATATAAAATCTAATGAAATCTCGATGAATTTTTGGAGAACTGCTTTAAAATCATTGTGATTTGAAATTCGATAAAACAAAAATGCGTTACGAAAGCAATTTTCGGCGCCAGAACTAGATGGCGCTGTACCCCTTTCTGAATCACGCTAACGATTTTACTTTGTAGAGCTTGTATAAGATCTCAAGTTTGGTATATACATATTATACGAAATAGTATAGTTGCAATGATCACTTAATCAAATTTCAATTTATTATTTTCTATTAATAATTTAATTCATTTTTATTAAGTATTACTTCTACGGTGTGGATTGTACACACACACATTTTTACATAAAACAATCTATGCCTAAGATTTTTTAATTTATTATTTACTATTATTTATTTAACTTATTTTTATTAAGTATTACTTCTACCGTGTGGATTGCACACACACACACACATCTTTTACATAGAACAACCTATATCTCAATTCAACTCTAAATAGTTTTTAGTCTTGCTTAGTCTTAATGTTAACCACAGATACGATTTTAAATTTGAGGACTAAGTAGAAAAGCTTTGTAGAGCATTAAATATAGTCCTCTTGGTACTAATAATTTGAATTCTTAAAAGGGGAGACCAATTCCTAAGCCCTTATGGGTTTAGGAGAACCCAATCCCCACCTTTATGTCCATGCTATCTGACTATAATTGAGGTCTTAAATAATATTTTATAAAAAGTTTATAAAATATTATTATGAAGGTTAACGATAACTGTCTGCATTGCTGATGTCTCAATAAGGAAAAATGTTAGAAAAATGCCCATTATCTTTTATCTATTTCCTTAGGTGCTATAAGTGGTATTGGTACACTTTATCTAGTAATTTGCATGTGTATTTCCTCAATATAACCTTCTGATGGAAAAAAATATACAGATTGAACATTGTACCTGCCACTTGTTACACGTAGGTACATACACACACGACACAATACTCGTATATGCTATTAATGTTCATGTGTTGTGAATTGACAATGCTAACTCATGGACACAAACAACCACAAAATCAGAAGAGTAGTTTATTTTGACGGGGACATAAATTTAGAACCCTTCGAATCGAAAATTGGACACTAATTTAAAAAAAGAACGTTATGATTTGTTCTTGTTTTTTAAATTGGATTCAAGATATTTTGATATCATCTTAATTACAATTTGAGAAGCTACTTAAAAAAACATTTTTTTTTTTACTAAATATCTGCATTGTAGTAATATTATCATCATACGCTAAACAAGAACAGTTAAAACATTTTTCTCATTTTTGTTGCCCGTATTTTTTGGGATTTTTCGGGTAACTATCGACGAGTTTAGAACACTAAACTCTTGATAACAATTCAGAATAATAAAAAAGTATATTTCTGTCCTTTATTTAACAACTACCTATTGTTTTATATAATGGGAGTAGCGAACGAGCAAGGATTCCATCTGATTGGAAGTGGTCTCTGCCGTCAATGGATATCTGTAATCAGCCCCAAATAAGATCAATCTTACGGTTAGCTATAGTTGCGTTTCTAGCCCTGGGAATTAAGTTGGAACGCCTTAGATGGTACTGGTGTGACGGGTACCCGTCACACCAGTACCCTTATTACGAGTATATCTTGTTTCCTCAAAACAATCATTGTTTATGTTTTCGTACCTCATTTAACGGTACATTGCAAGGTATGGCCAAAACGAAAACAAAACCGTGA
>DWLI01002642.1:0-12877 GCA_018249915.1 Cecropterus dorantes dorantes
ATATATATATATATATATATATATATATAACAATGAAACTAGTCCCTTTATGACGTTGTAAGATTTTCCATATAAAAATTTTTCATTTGTTCTTATAACATATTTAACAATCCTAAAAGGTCTATAAATGCTGTATCAATTTAGCGTTTCTCACCACTCTCTTCCAAGCGATGAAAGTAATTTATTATGTAAAAGCTTTTAAATCAATTAATATCAGTTCCTTGTTAAATATAGAATATTGATGCCAATTTTAACATCTATGATGCTAATTAATTCGTTCTAATAACTAATCTCTAAAAATAATACACGTTTTCGAAGTCTCTCAATTGCACTGATTCAATACGTAACATATGAAAAGTATATTAATTGCCATGATTAAAAATGTTTCTACCAGAAAATGCATTGTGAGCCGAAGGCCACGAAATATTCGCCTAAAGCCTCATACGCTTGGCGCTCCAAGCGTCAGCGTCAACCAAAAGCATGTGAAATATCTTATGAAGCCACGAAATTTCATTGCACCGTAATATAACGTTTTTGTTCTGAAATTATTTTAACCCTGACGCTTTTAACGCGAATGTTTCGTGGCCCTCGGGTATTAGCGTTAAGTATACGAGTAAAACACAAATGTATTTATCCAATCTGAACCAAAAAAAGTTCGTGGAGAAATTTGCTAAAATTGGCTCAAAATTTGATGTGACGCCTGTATCGAATATTTCGTGGCCTAGAGTAACTGTAGAATTTGAATTCGCAAAGAAATCACTAGTACTTTAAACGTTTACAAGTACAAAAACATTTGTAATACGATCGGCCGTATTTTTTCTCACTAGTCTACTACCGTACAACCTTATCCCGGTGTGGAAAGTGATCCGTGGCTAACAGCGGAACATAATATAGGGAGCCGTGGCCAACAATGTAACTTAAAATAAAACAATTTTAATAATAAGTGATCTACACTTAATTATAAATCATAGGATTTTATCGCAAGTGCGTGGCTTCTGAGGACAAAGTTGAAAAGGTTAATGTAAAGCCTTTCGATGCCTTTCAAACTAGTACTGGTACGCAACAGCGTTACCATCATTATAGCATAGGCATGACGTTAAGACCCACAGTGGAAACACAATAAGTTATAAATGTCTTTAATGATAACATTTCTTCGATACATACGAATTCCGTTGTAACAATTAAAGACCGAATGTTTGACACGAGCTGTCATTGGTAGGTGATAAATATATAAGTATAGTGAGTACACAGGATGCAAGGTAAACCGAAGGACTTATTTAAGCTCACAGGTGATTAAATAAAATAAAGAAAATGCATGATAATAATGCAATGAAAATATCATAAAAATCGGTTTTCAGCAGGTTTTCTTATTTTGCCATAATTTATACCTTGGATGTGCTTACTGTTCATCAATAATGTATTTAAATTGATAATTATATCGAAAAGGAACATCATGTCTTAAAACCTTTTTAGAACGAAACGCGAATACTGAACACCCTCCTGACACATGTCTCCTGATTTCCTAATACTTTATCCATCTAGAAATATGAAACAAATGGATCAAAGCGCTTTGGTACTCCACGCTTGCTTACTAATTATAATTTGATTGGTTGCTAGTTCCTGATAACTACAATAGTCGCCTTGAACTTATTTAGATTTTGTATACGCATACTGCCGTACCTATTCGTATGTTTTTAATGCAATTATTGTCGGATATGAGCTTACAACCAAATTTGCCAGTATTATAGTTGGATTTTATTATTTTGTATTGAAAACCTAATTACCAATAATGCCGTCATAAGCATTAGCTTAGAAAAATACAATCACATACATTAAAATTAGCTGTGTTCTCTTAAGAGGATATTCGGCAAACTGCACGTCTTAAGTTAGGGCAAGTTCACATTCAGCTAGCCTAATAATTTGACCATACGCCGACTAACAGAACTAACAGATCTGTTCTTGCTAAGCGAGACATGCGGTTTTTTCCATAAGGTTAAAACGACAGATTGATTGCAGTGAGATTTGTCAGTCAATAAATAAAAAAACCCATAGGACAAACCTAATGTGATCGCGCCCTCAGTCAATATAATAGCTGTCACACACGATGAAGATACTATATCTTCTTGTTCATCTTTACTCTTGTTTATCTCTCCGCTGTCTGTCTATCTGTTCCGTCAACTCATTTTTCCAAATAACGCCTGCGATTTAACATGGGTTCACAAATGAAATTAATAATCTAGGAATATAGGATTTTATGTTTAATTAATATTTAACAATGTAAACTGCGAGGAAAGGCCGGGTGGCTACATATACTGTAAAGCTTATTTCAGAAGACGGTCGCTGTTTAATTTCAATGTAATTTCAACATAAAGATTATAAACTTTACCAGCTTATATCGTAAAGGCGATATAATATGATTAGTATTTAGATTTAATAATATATCTAATGATAAATGAAAGTACTTGAAATGTCGACTTGTTGATATTGTAGGAAGGCATAAAATAATGAATAAAATATAAAAACCGCGGAGTCGTGAGACACTTAAAGTCAGAAGACCTATTTAAGACATGTTTTTGCACTTTTCAGTGCACAAAATAGTAATCAAAAATTTGACTACAACCAGCTACCCAATATTCATACGTAAGTATATAATATTTTCACCGTGTGCTCTAGCTCTAGATGTGTATGTGAAATGAATTACCCGGGCTCGAAGCAGCGATGCTCTGTGGTGTGCTGCTCTGAGAGAGCAGGGTCTCGGCGCTCTGGTGCTGCACGCCGCCAGCCACCGTCTGCGCCGCGAGCGACTTGCGAGGGTCCTCCCATGTCGTCGTCTTTGTTATGTGACTGGAAATAAAAGGAATGATGTATCAAAATTTTGTATAATCTTTTTTTTTATTGTTTTAATTTATTTGTAAAGGAGTTAATATTGTACGATAATACTTATTTTAGAAGATTGATTTATATATAATATTCCAGTGGGATCTTCACCTCTTAGCTAGTTCAGTAGTTATAAATAATGAGCTTGCAACGAATCGGCATCTATTCAAGCAAATTTATATCTGGCAGAATACCGAATATCATATAATAGTATGTACTATTCGGCAATATACGGAATAATTATTTTGGTTTTAATTTTGGTTAAGTCCGATAATTGATAATAGGAAAATTATTAACGTTTAGTGTTCAATCATTTAGCAAAATAGCAGATTGTCTTTACATTAGCACTTTTTTCAGTTGTTGCTATCGTACATACGTATTTGAATCAAAAAGTAATTATAAGAAATCATTTACTGAAATCTTTTGCCTGATAACCTGAGTTTGATTCGAGGTGTGTAAATTTCAACGCGTATTTACTCAAGTTGTTTTTTTCGAGTTGGCACTTCTCTACAAAACACGCAACGTGTTCTAGCAAACGCAACAAATCTAGGAAATAGGCAGCGATGACTAAAACCATCTATGTTAATATATGCATTATAGAAGTAAACAGCTGTTGTCCTTGTAGTGGAAGCAATATATATATAATCGTATCGTATTGTAAGCGTTCTCAAAATATTGCAAATAAATATAATATATATATGTGTAAAATATAATATATAAAAAAACTTACTATAATAAAATATTAAGAACTTTAAAAAAGAATCTTTGATTAAGTTACAGCGTTGTCTATGGTCGGCCGTTCTAAGATAATGAAAAACAATTGTAAACTAATATTCAGATAAATAAATAGTTGTGATAATTAGTTAGAGTATGATTTGGAATTCCAAAGAGGATTTGTTAATAGTAGGTATAATGTTACATTTTAAGGGAAAAAAAATACACACTTCATAAAATATACACGTCCAACAACAAACATAATTATATTTAGGTAAAAATCTAAGAGATTTAATATTAATTTGAGGTAAAATATTCAACATACAAAACATGAAATACAATAAGAAAATCAGCGCAGTTTCTTACGATCGGATTTTCCAACTGTCACGCCAATATATATCCAACTTGTTATGAAAAATATTACAAGGCACGTGTATAAATTGTGTATAAAACTATGGATATTTACGATTAGGCACTGCATACATAAATTAAGACGTAGCGAAGAAAACTAAATTTAAACCGTATTATTTAATTCATCTATTTCAACATCATTAAAAAGCCTTCCGGTTTTGTTCCATACTTATCAATGAAAGTAACGTCTATGAAAGTATGAAGCAGTGACAGCCTCTTGTAATTTGGTCTCTCGCCCTGAGCGACTAGGGTTCGAATCCCATGCTCACATCTAAGTTACATGCGATTTATAAATTATAATTACTTAATTAACAGTGCAGGTAAACTTCGAGAGGAAACCTAAACGCCTGAATTCTTTAAAAAGTTCTAGAAGATTTTTGACCCTACGTCATCCACGCTTGGTCAGCGACGAAGATTGTGGCCTAAATCCCTTTCCCTTGGAAACAAACTCATGCCCAGCATCGGGACATTAGTGAGTTGACAAAACAAATTTAATTTAAACCACATAATTTATTTCGTCAGTTTCAACATCATTAAAACAACCTTCACATTTATTTTATAGTTGTCAATGAAAGTTGTCTTAATAATCATATAATGAACTAACGGATGTTGCAGTAAATCGACCGCTGAACCTGCGCATGAGTTGATTATAGCGTCTGAGATAAAAGGCGTGGTGCGAACCGAATCTCTACTTAGCGGTCGATGTGACCAATTTGTAGGTAAACCGGACACAGTGCGACCTAGTGAATAAACACGCCGTCATCAGCGAGTAGGCATGAGCGATATCGATATCGAGAGATTATTATCGATTTTAACGTACTATCGATTGACTGTCAATATGTTTAAATATCGATGACATACGTATTTAAACTTATACGGCGTAAAAACTTTATAATAGGAAATCAATTATCAACGGTACGTTACATGCTAAAAATAGTCCTTTTTATCACAGTGACGTATAATTTCAACAATCATCACAGGTGAGCTCTGAACTTTTATAATTACTAAAAGGTAAAGATTTAATTACTAAAAGTACTAAAAGTATTTTCTTTACTTATTTTACTTTCATAATATTACAAAAAGTATAGTATTTTACATTACAATAACAGATAATGCCATTCAAAATTATAGACATTTAAAATTATACAAAACTCATCAATCAAGCGCAGTATGGATTTGAAAGTAAATCATTTTAATTATACACACAAGTTTTAGAATTGCATCTCACCACCGCCAGAATATAACTCAACGATTTATCAAATACCTATTAAAAATATCAATATGTCGATATTAACAAGATACCTTAGCGATGTATATATGTCGAATTGACTTTTGTATCGATATATATTGCTCATCCCTATCAGCGACTCTTTTACTTTCTTCGCTGAAAGTAGGCAGCGTCACGTCTGGGCCCAACACGTTACACACTCCACAGACTATTTATTACTTGAACGTGTCTTACCACAGATTTACGAAAACAATAGCTTGACACTAGAGATAAAAATAACAAATAGACATTTTTATGTATTTCAAAATATGATTGAATACTATCGTTGTGCTTTTTGAACAAAAGTAATCACTTTATTTTAGTGAAAGTACTTTTCTTTCTGGCAGCGTAATTTATTTTTATAGACATACAAACTTCCGCTTACGGATTTGTCTGTTCAGTTTTCAAATATTCATCTAGAACAGTTTTTGGAAACAGCATATTACAGTTATTTAAAATGTCCACTCTAAAAGTACGAATTAATATTATCAGTATAACAAAAACGATGAATGGCAGCGAAAAAACATAAAGAGGAAAATAATGTTACATCGAAAGCGGGTTGAGGTATAACCATGATAAATCGATTTTAACTAGTTGGTAATGAACTTGGTACCAGCCGTCGTCACGCCAACCTGTGGCGTACACCTGCATAGACTTTATCACTATTTTTATGCAACTGCCACGTACGATAGGGCCTTTAACGAGCGTGTGCACATTCGCAATTTGCAATTATTCTCGATGCTTTAATATCCAAACAAATGTTTCAAAGATTAGTATGCTGATAGTACAACCGTATTCGTCGGTACGTGTATTTGCGTTTCGCAATGTTTTATTTAATTTGGACCTGGACAGAAAGAAACAGCGCACCTGCAGTTGGAATTAAGCAGAAAAATAGATATAAAAATGCAGTTTTAGTGTCAACAGTGACAAACGAATGGACGAACAGGGCGGAATTACATAAGTTCTGTTTTTACTTTTTGGCTACGGGACACTAAAAATGAATTATCTGTAAATGTTTGTACATTCGTACATTCACTTAAGTTTATTGTGAAGAGAGAAGCGAAATGTTCACAATAAATAACGTAGAATGATGGATACTTCGATCAAAACCTCATACTCCCATTCATTTTGGAGATGCAATGTTACGATGTTATATCACGACTGTTTAGATAATTGTATGTACACAGTACAGTTGTGCCACTAGGGTAACAAACCCTTTATGCCAACCTTTTGATAGGTAACAAAAATTAGTCACAGGTATGCTAGTCTATTGTAATTTGTTAGATATAGTCAGAAAGCAATCGAAGTTTTTGATACAATGAAGAGACTGATTGGCTACTGTCTCATATCCCCACTATTTATTTAAACACTATAGCTTGTCAGCGGAGAAGTGCCAAGCTCAGTGGTGGGACGTAATAGTACCTTACAAGGAATAAAGGAAAAGTACGGCTGTAGTGCTAACAGCAAGAAGGCGACATTGGTGCGGCGACGCGACGGGCCAGTGCGGTCGCGTGTAATTACAGTACGTAGCCTGCCGCGAGAACGGCTCGGGTTGCATAACACCGACGTTATACAAGCCCGCCACCCGAGAATGTTTGTACACAATCCTATTATTTACTCACACTACCACACCGTCACACCTCACATCTTCTCAGTAATCAGGCCCAAATAGATATCACTGTGACATTAAACGAAATTAACGAACGATAGGCAACACTTATAATTAGATCGAAAACTAATTATAGATATTGTTTTTCGAAGTTCTAAGAAACGTGCTTACGTTGAAGTCGTTAAAACCATTACGCATCATTAGTATAGTACACTTTATTCCACAAATACATGTAACATAATAAATCTCAATAATTAAAACGGCACAATCATATCGCTTATGCATATTGAGTGGCATACGCCTAGAGGAAATTAGAATATAAATAGAGGTAGTAAATAATCACCAGATGACAAGGAGCATTGAGAAACAGAATGTCTTTCTCTCGCGAAGGCCTTCCACTCTTACACAATAGACTGTTGCAGTTTCTCGATAGCACAGATACATGCCACCACTGCCTAATAGGGTTGCCTCAGACAAAGAGCTTAACGGAAATGTGCTAACAAATACAACTATATACATATATATATGAACAGCAACAGCCTACGACTCACTTTAATAAATAAATCAGTAGATACATAACGTGACAAAGGTCTATTCTTCCAAAACATATGTTCTGTATTATGTTATAGAACATATGTTTCGGAAAATATATCATACTAGTCCTCTTTTTTATTACTTATTAATTTTAAGTAATGTTATTATGCTGAAGAGTTAGTTTGTTTGGTTGTTATTGAGGAAAGTTATAGTCTATATAACATCATGCTATGTTTGTTTTTTTTTTATATATTAGCGGGTTGAACCACAGGGCACAGCTAGTCTGTAATAATAAAGCGTGAAAAGTACGATAAGGTATATTATAAACAAATAAATTATTTGCATTATTCATATACATACATAAGTTATTTTATACATGATTGAAGTAATAAAGTAGCATGCAGTCCACGTGATGATAAGTGGGTACTGCAGCCTCGGACATCCACGCTCTACCTTCCACCGAAACTGCTTCACGCTAAACAAGTGTGACGGCGGTACCTCGCTATTTAAACACATTCAAACCTTTTATATACTATTGCTACACGTACAAGTGAACTAACATCATTTACCCAATATAGAGAATTCACAGACCAATGTTCCATTCACTTCCGAGTGAACGTTGATATAATTGTCTATTTTATTTATTTTTCACCTCGTATCACTAAGGAAAGCTAAGATCTCGTTTAGCTGGTTAAAACAGGAACTTGCCGCACCTGACTCGACACACATGCTGTAAGGCTTGTGACACATGAACGACTTTATTTACGAGAATATGCAATTTTAAAACGCGATGGGTTTAAAATACATTAAAAAAAACAACTAAAATTTATAAAGAAATTAATAGTAACTTTAAAGTTGTACAGCATTATGATGCTACGCTTTATTTTAAGGATGTAAAGGAAATACATATTGAATGCTTTTCTCAATATAATACAATTAATTTTGAGTATTTTAGAATAAACAAAGGAATTGCGGTAAAATTACAATCGCTATTAACCGCACGGTTTAAAAGTTCCAGTACCAAGTATCATTATATCACATACTTATTTGTTTATTTCATAATATTCAGCGACAGTATACAAAGGAAATTCCGACTGGCATCCGAATGTTCATGCTATTCTAGATCGTATAACTAATCTTGACCACTGCTCGGCTTTTAATGTGGTTTTTACTATTAATACAGTTTTCCATGTTACATGTATTTCCCTCATCACGTTTTCCTTCACCGTTTAAGTGATAATTAGGTACGTATATTTCTCATGTGTGCACGCATGAACTGCGTGCGACTCATAACTGCGACATATGTATGAGGCTCTAGTACTGTCGTCATCGTCTTTAAAGTATTAATTTCCCGCTGCTGGACACAGGCCTTTTATCGCAAAAAGAGGTTTAGGTTTACCCCACCAGTCTGAATTGATAGACTTCACATACTTATAAGAACTATTTTCAGTGTGCGTGCCTGAGATTCGAACCTCTGGCAGCTCGACTAAGAAACCGAAGTTCAATCACTAGGTTATCATAACTTTAACTAGTACAGAATGTACAGTACACAATGGAAAATAAAAGTAGCACTTCGGAAGTGCCGACAGAAGTGAAAAAATGCCAGCTTGTATTTGAATCTATGTATGTATGTACAATACATGTGCATTGTGCATACTTACATAGAAAGCGGTCGGTTAAGGTATCAGTGTCGCGAATTCAATGATGTTTTTACTTCACAAAATACAATTGGACAATACTCAATCGCAAGTGCAACTGTTACCTACTCTTAGTTTGTTCAGACTACCGGACGAGCGTCATGTCCGACGCATATCCTCGTCTGCGCGTAATTTTCAACACAGACACACAACCAGCATAACCTCGAAACAAAGCGGTTTATTTACTTCTCAAGATTGATTACGTAACCGAATAAATTGCGCGGTTACCGCACATTAATTTGTATCCCGGAAAGCGAACTAATCGGGACAAGAACTTACAGAAAGCAACTTTTGCGACAGCTGTTTTGAATTATCACTTGTAATTAGTTGTATTATTCACTGCTAGAGACTCGTGATACGAGTATCGTGTATTCATTATTTTGTAAGTTGTAAGAAAATACGATTTAATAAAGGCGGTCATACGTCGCCACGTGAAACACGAAAATTAACATACGTACGTAATTCCAAATAAAATTAATGTGTCGTGCTGTGAGTTCGATTCATTGATATGCAGATTTGTAAACGTAAACGTACATTTTAAAACGTTGTTTATGTGCTGTTCGGCCCGAGGTTATGTTTGAAATACTAACGGATTTGCTTTATACCAGACAACGCTAAATACTTTTTTTATACCTGATGGTAAGTGGTTAACTGCCGCCCATGCACTTATACTCGTATTAGCTTCATAAAGAAAAGGAGTTCTAATTGTAGTCGATCACAGATGAGTTGCAACTCCCGAGGACTAAAATAGTTCCACATGTATAATAGCACCCTTCCACCAAAAGGCAAGAACTGCTTCACGCTAGAAATAAATACAGCGATGGTACCTCTCTGGTCTAACTACACTGGTTCTACCACCTGCAAAATTCTGACTCCTAAATAATATTTACCCTAAATATATTTTAAAACGCGTCAAATACTACATAGAAGACAATCAATATACCAATAAATTGAACAATACTTTTTACTTAATGAATACATACATGAGGTATTATTAGATTTATTAGTATACTCATTGTTTGTTAAACATTACCTACTGCGTTAATTCATAATTACCTACGTAAATGACATATCAACAGACGTCACTGTTTTATAAGAATATGGACTCTACAATGCATTTAAGTGTTATTGTTTTTGTACAATATTATTTATTGAAACACTAGGTTATTCCGGCGGCATCGCCCGTTTTTCTCATGTTGACTACATTCATACGTATCCTATGTGGTAATCTTTACTATCTGAACTCGGTAATTAACTATGTGTGGTTCAATTTTCAGAAAAATCAAATTTTAGCAATTCTACCAGTAGTTTTTGCGTGCAAGATTAACAAACACACAAATTTACATCCTCGCAAACTTTCGCGTAATATTAGTAAGATTTACTATGGTCATTTTTAAAATGAGGTTTACCACTCTCCTTAAGCCATAACACACCAGATTAATAAATATGGCAGATATTTAATTAGTGAGTGAGTTCCTTAACCAGGATAATTTTCTACCACATAAAAACAACTTTGTTTAAATTATGTTTTGTTAAATTATTCATGTCTATTTTATTTCACTAAACCATAAATATACCGTAGCAAAATGGACTCACTCAAAATACCTACTAATGAGATCTTTATTGTGACACTATGTGAAATTAAACGAATTTAGTCAAACCGGTTTTAAAATTTTACTGCTGGAGTCCATTTCCATGTGAATCCATTTTTTATAATACTGACGTAGCAAACGAGCATGCAGTCCATCTGATGGTGGCCACTGCCGCTCGTGGGTGTCTGTAATCAACCCCAGATATCATCATAGTCTTGCCTAACGTTAGCCACAAATGCGTTGTTACTTCTGAGGACTAAGTTAGAACGCCTCGGATAGGTATGTCTACTACTATACAACTGTTATTAGGCAAAAATAGGTGTGACAGTAGTGCCTCCAGAGTGGAACCATAAGGGGTTCTACCATTTAAAATTCATCAATTAATATAAATATTATGCTTCTTTTGAGTTCAACGATGACACTAATATATTTGAGATGCACCAAAATAGCTTGAATGGTTTAAATGAACGATGATAGTGCTCCGTAACAATCTGGTGGATAAATGAACCAATTCTGGCGATGACTCATTCATTCACATGAATACGCTTTACTAACCAGCAGAATTTATTTACGCTAACAGTATTCTCATATGTATTTATTTACATAGTAAAAGTGTAATCGGCAGCGTTATTGGTAAATATAAGAACGTCTTACAAACCAATATTGTCATTTTTAGATTGTTTACATGTACGTCTACGCCGTAGCTGTCTCATCCGGACGATTTTAAAGCGCCAAACTTATTTTCCACTATTACTCATCCTTATTGGAAAATGTAGGCGTTAAGGACAAGCCATCTTTGTGACATTTTCACAACTTCTAAACGATAGATCGTAGGTTTTTCACCGAGAACAACATGGCGGAGACGGCGTTCTAAATTTGAATCTCGGACGAGTCGGCGCTCGCGTACGTAAATAAACGCACACACGAGTAATCAGTAACACTATACAACGTGTAACACCATATAGCACACATTGATTTTAGCTAATATCCCTTAAAATAAAAGTATGTTAGCGACTATTTCATACATGCAGTATAGTTTTCATATGATAGAAATAATTTGAAATTAACTTCCAAAATACATATACGGTCTATATTGTCTACTTACTACATTCGGTCTTGCGCGTGCGCATGTACCCACACAAGCAGCGGTGGACGAAAACGCCCGCGTGACGCATCGACTTCCGGCCGATGATTTTATTACGGGATCTACTGTTCCAGCCAAATCGTATTTAACCTATGTATTTCGCTATACATAATAAGATCTACAGTCTACGTTGATTCACGTGCTCTACATTTGCTACCCCTACGTACTATGGGGGACCAGTTAGAAATTTACTGAAGAAGTAAAATATATGAAGGGTACGCTCTAAATGTTTCCCTACATAAAAATCTAATTTCATTTATCTGTATATGGCAGCGCATACTTCGTTAGTATGCGCTGTTTAATGTAATTAATTTATTTTGTACAAGTGTAGTACAAAGTTTCTGCTTCATGTACCTATTAAATAGATTTCATTAAATTCGAATAACATTTCAAGAGAAGTTAAGTCAAAGAATTTCTAAGGTTTATAGTTTAAGAATCAATAGATTTCAAGTGTTCTTTAATATTATTTTTATTATAATATAACGCTATATACGATTGCTATATTTACTTTGTAAAAAGAAAATACCTACTTACGTTACGAAATTACTTTCACTTATTACAAGATCATTTTTGGATAAGTTCTTAACAGTAAACAAAGCTCTACATTGCTAAGTCATATAGTAGAGCCTTGTCTAGCGTATGTCAAGTGCATGATTTATTTTGCGAATATTTTTAACCCGACTGCGTCAGAAAGAGAGTAATGTGTTTCGAGGTATGTATACGTAGGTATATGTATAGTATATATGTATATATGTTTATTACATGTCTTTGACACGAGCTACAGCCCTAACGCGTTTAGGGAATGTGACATAAATGACATATTAGAATCATCTCAGTTTGCAGAGTGCCACAGACTATATAATTTAAAAAATGGCGCCAGTAAAGAGGAAAAAAGGAAAATACTACTTTTTTATTATCAAGTTAATATGGTTAAAGATTCATATTAAAAAAAAAAAAAACCCACGCACGCTTTCTACACTCATAGCCCCGCACAAGGATTTTCTTCTGTGTCGCGGGTGCCATGGACAAACA
>DWLI01002643.1:0-12876 GCA_018249915.1 Cecropterus dorantes dorantes
GCTTATATCTTTAAAACTATGCAATGGATTTTAATGGTTATTTTTAAATAGATAGTGTTTCAAGAGGAAGGTTTATATGTATAATACATGCAAAATATAGTAGAGGCACTTATCATTTTAGAGGTTTCTATGTGATGTCGAAAATAAACACATTTTTTGTACTTTTGTTGCAAACACTACAAGATAAATCAAAATAATGTATTTTTTCATATATTTTTAGTTATCGAATTATGATACATTATTTAATTTGGATGTGATACAAAGTTTGTCAGGTAAGCTAGTAATATATAAATTGATATTGATTTTATCATGAATTAGTAAAATTATCATCAATTATACTAATTATACTACAATGCATGGATATAAATAAGTATATATCAGTTTTAACCATGGTCATAACCAATTTTCCACAGGACTGTAAAACGCCTTATTTTAGCCTTAAATGCCTTATTAATTATAGATAATAAAGAAAGACGAGCATCAGCTTTAGCCTTACCTGTTGGACTCCTAGTATAAGAGCCAAGTCATCACTCGGTTTCCATCTCCCTAAGTCCTTAGTAGACAGATGGCTGAGGTATCCCTTACGTCGGGACTTCCGGCCTACTCCCGCTGACACCTTGCTCGACGTCCTCCGTCGCTCTTGTGCAGGCATCGTCGGCGTCGCAACCGGGCTCGATACAGACACTTCGGGCACCTGGCTCGTGTACGACTGTGTTCGGATCCGCTTATCACCTTTCCCCAACGACGCGCCAGGCAAACCCAAACTGTACTCCACTAACTCGTCATCGAAACGTCTACGCTTTATTGACCTCGACGAACTGCAATCACGAAAATAAAATCTCATTCCAGCAACGTAATATTACAAAGAATTACGTGTTATAATTATTTATTTACGAATAGTACGTACCTGCGCCGTTTTGTATTGTCTTGCAACGGATCGAAACTTGACGACGTTGCACCTGGATATTCATTACTATCCGATGCATTTGATGGAGTAGCTGGAAAATCCATTAGCAAAACAAAAAACCACTTCACGAGGGTAAAAGGGAATTTTGAAAACAATAATATTTTCACCACTACACAGTTCTATAACATCTACAGTCACAAAAACGTCAACCATAGACGAAAATCAATAAACAACTGTCAAAATGACGTTTCGTATTTTTTTATTGATAGGTATGACAAAAGTAAATGTTAATAAAGGATCAATCCAATATTACATAGTGCGTTAAATTCTAAATTTGCGAACTATGCGACCTATCAATAAATGAAAGTAAAAATATAAAAATATTCCAAAAAGTAGCGTATTACTAACGTATTGTTGTATAATAACACTTAAAGTTATGTCTTGCTACACCATTATAATTGTTAACGGGTGTATTCCACTTGTCGTCTGCAATGTTTCAATAATTGTAGCTTCTGTATCATTAACCCAAGACCTGTTTTAATCGTTGAACGATTACTCTTAATATCATATATGACGTCCACCACAGCCCATCTTTTTTAATCATATAATATTGGTGGGTTAAAGTGGACTTTCACCAAAATGCTACAAAAATAAAAAAAAACATCATAACAAAATAAATATGTGTGCGTTTTTTACATTGACGGAACAGGAATTTCCAGACTCGGGCGAGAGCGTTGCGAGCATTAAGCAGAGTCAACTAAGAGAAATGTATATGTCAATAAATTATTTATGTGAATGTCATTTATTTGACAGTGAGAAATTTGAGGTTATGTTTGAATGATAATAATTAAAGAATGTCGCATTTAATGTGTATTCGAGGATTTCGACCAGCTAATATACTTGTAAGACACTTTAATAAGATTGTTATAACCGATGACGGTTCCACGATAGTTGCCCTTCACCGCGAAGAAGAATTTCCTTACGAATGTTCAAAACCTCTTCCTATCGAACAAAATGTAGACAATTCCATTTTGAGGATGTCCGACTTTAGTGAAGTGAGACGCGTGTTTAAGGATATGAAGCCAGAAATAGCGCGGCAACAATTGGCTTCGCTCACACTGACGACTACTCATCGCTGGTTCCCTCGAGCCAGGGACAAGAGAGCCAAGAAGACCGAAATGAACAGGCCATACCTGTAGTTAAATTAATGTTTATGTTGTTCACTGTAGTTATACTTAATATTACCTAATAATGATAATTTAGTGATAAAATAAAATGCAAAGATATAAAGTGTGTTTTGTTTCATTTATCATTTTTATATCTTTTGTATTGTGATCAATAATAACAGTTAATAACCCCCAGAAGGTGTCATAAAAGGTTAGCATATCATTAACATGCTTTCTACACTCATAGCTTTCTCCTGTCTCATGTGCCATGAACACACAAAAACCAATACACAAACACCCAGATCCAGAGCAGAAAACTAAATTCATCATTCAGATGTCTGTCTGGCAAGGAATCGAACCCAGAACCCGCTGCGCGTCAGACCGGTATGGTGACCGCTGCGCCAGTGGGTTGTCAGCATATGACTAGCGGTACCTGTAATATAAGCCTTCTTGTTTCATGGAGTAGGTATAAAACTAGTCATAATCATAATGGTATAAGACCTTGCTGTAGGGCCTTTATTCTTTCAGGCTAAACTACTAGCTAAATAGCAGGAAGTGATTCAACATATAACATACTTGTCCAAATCTTTCTGAATATAGGAAGGCTTAGACACATTACTGTACAACAAAAATAAAAACAAAACTATTGATAACATTTATAATTGGTTGAAAATAAGTAAATATAGAACAGCTCATAAGTAATTTTTAAGTTATGCTATGCTACACTTGCCTGAAAAGTGCAATTTTATCTGATGTCAGATTTGAAAAGAAATCCAGCATTGGCAGCAGCATTTTTCCATTTTACCAAATGTACAGTAGTCAAAACCATGCATGCATGATGCAGTGACAGATAAATGGTGCATTACATGCATCATCCCCATTTATAACATGAACCAAATTCCTATTGCTCAATGGGTTGCAACTTTGGTATGCTTGCCACAATACTTTGCCACTATAAAAATGGTATACCATTTTCAATTTGAGATGGTGGAATAGTATTTTTTTTATTTATTACAAGTATGAAGGATTTTTTTGTTTAGGGTATTCTAATAATAATAATAAAATATCAAAGTCCAGGAACTTGAGGTTTTTATAGGTCTGAAAATTATTCTTAATCTGCAACAGTGTAACATTTAGTTTTTGCTAATAAATAAAAATAAGAAAAGTGGAAAATATATCATTATTGATATTCAATACCAGGCTTTTCCAACCTTTATTCCTAGCCTCCCTGATCCAAAAATAATATTTTCACAGCACCACTTAGGTAAGTTTCAACAAAACGAATGCAAGCATGACATAACAGATGGATGCAAGCTGGAAGACGGGGTGGCGAGCGTGACACTCGTCGTGTTGTGACTTATAAAAGCTTGTACAGCAACGGTCAAATGGCATTTAGGAACAGTTAATTTACCTACTCGGTTTTTTTGTAATCATAAATATTACGTACGCCACCCCTGACATTTCTCAACACCTCCCTAGGTGGGCGTACCCCCCTGGTATCGAAGTCCCGTGCTATACTATTACAAATGTTTGTGAATATAATTTTATAATTTGTAAGTAAATATTTATTTACTTCTTTATTGCTTGTATAGAGAGAGTAGAGCCAAATGATTATCAAGGATGGCAAAAAGGTCCCAATAAACCAGAAAAAAATAACTTAAATGTTTCTCCCAAGTTATACATAAAGTAAAAAAAATATGGTAATTTATGTATATGTTTTAGATTAATTATCATTAGACAGAATTACATTACTGTGCATTAATTACACTTTTATCGGAAACTAGGCACAAACTGGCCATGTCCTATGGACACAGGTTCAATGTATGATGCTAAATAATGCTTAAAATCTATTCATGTAAAAATGAATAACGGAAATTAAACATAATTAATTATATAAATACTCTTTATTTCAAATAAATTATATTAATTTAAAATTTTAACACTGTCATATCATATCACACTAAATAAAAAGTAAAATCTATGGTATACATTAAATATTTATTTATCATAAGGTTACATAATATATTTCTTTATTTCCTTATTAAATGTATGTACTATGAAATCTTTATGAAAATATTGGTAGTTTATATGATACCATTATAATGGAGTCACTTAAGATTATCTACAGTAAAATATTTATCACAGTCCAAATAAAACAAATCTCAATATTAAACTTTTGGACAAAATAATCAGTGTTTAAACTTTCCAATTGATTACTATATCCCTCAGTTATGATACTTCTTAGTTCTTGATGTTATCCAGATGGTGGTCAAGAGTGGTGAGGTGGACTAACCACGTCAAGTACGCATTACATTTTTGTCAAAATTACAATGTATAATTATACTGACACCATCAAGTATGCAGGCATTCTTAAAATATAGCTTACTAGCCCTAGGTCTAACTTTTTTTAAAAAAATATTTTGTAGTAAATCATCCATATTGTCCACCAATTATTTTGTTCAAAATGTTAACATAACACAACCAAAATAACCAATAAATTATTACCATCTATGAAATTAAAGGAAAAAAGATAATAATGCACTCACTATTATGCTATTATGACAACTATTTTATAATGAGAATCTTTAAATATAATTAATAATATATGTCAAAAAATAATATGAAAATAATCCTCCAATTAAAAAATATGTTTTAAGCAATTTCACATTTGTATTACATTATCACATTTGTATCCTTTGGTACTTGTTACGCCTATGTATTGCACTTGGCAATCAAGACTAGCTCAGTATACCATATTATTTCAAAATAAACTCTTTTAGTTACTATGCACTCTATACTATACATACACATAAATATATACTTAGATAATCATAGTGATAACTACAATATTTTATTATGAAAATTAATAATTGTAAATTATTTACTATAAGGTTAAATATTTTAATATAGTTGACGAATATGTGGATCATCTTAGACAAAGTGGTGACTATCACCTATGATTATTTGCAAGATCAAATACGCACTGTCTGTCTTAATAAGTATGTGTGTCTTTGAAAATCCCCAATATTATTATACACAGGAAATGTCTCCACTTTTTTTAATCATTTAATATTTACTACAAATGACAATAACAACGACGTGTTATACACGTGAAATATATAAGCAGATTTTTTATTGCTTTTATATAAGCAGTTACTACATGATTTAATTTGTTGTCTCAATTATCGACACCAATATTTATTTAACTTAGATTGTAATTATGTTAGCTACTTGTATGGAAAGACAAAAAAGCACGTTGCACAATAAAGAACCTAACTATAATAAATAGTTACATTACAGAAATTATAAGGATAAACAATTTATATAGATATCTTAGTTACCAATCAACAAGCAAGTTCCAAAGCCATTCAGTCGGTTTACATAGTACCATCGCCTACATGATAGATAAGGCCTCGCATCGGCAGATACCAACCTTACAAATAATTCTATCATAAATACCAACAAGGCTTAAGTTAGAACATAAAATATGAGCTCGATATTTCAAAATGCGGCTGCTATTTGGCAAGGGCATTAAAAATGGGAGGACGCAATCGCGATCTAAATTCAATGTCCAACTGGTAGGTATGTCGCAGGTGTCAACACTCTCAGCAATGTGTGTCAGTGAATATGAACGGTCCTTCAAATTAAAATAGAACTCTAAAAGTGAGTCATAACGCACGCAGCCAAGTATCACACGTTGGCGACCAGTCCCTTAACAATGTGCCCACTTGCCGTAACGCATGCCCTAAAGGGCAACGACATACATCTTAAACTACCCGACTAATGAACAAACCTTCACTCAAGTGCCATATTGCCAGTCTTGATGTAAAACTTAAAAACTATTCAAGGTGGGATGATAATTATCACCCGAGCTGATGTTTTTCTTCGTTAAATGCAGGTACATTTTTTTCGAAATAGTCGCATCTAAAATAATAAAGTAATAATAATTTTTATTTTAATGTATATAAATAAATTCCCTTACATGACATTTAATACTCTAGGCCAAATATAGATATATATTTAAAGAATTAGATTCTATGCACTATTTAATAAAGCACTAAGATTTTTAAATTGTACTTTGGTTGAAGCTAGATATTATGATTCGAAGGTGTTGTCCTGATAAAACAAGATAGTGCGAATAGGCGATCAGGGAATATCGAACATTACACTTAATTTCACACGATGTGTGAATGCACATTCGTGAGTACAAAGTTCGCCCTAGCGATACGATAATCTAAAGATCAAGTAAAGATCGCGCAAATGTCACTTAGAACATAGATTTCGATTATAATTGAATTCAAATCGGTCACATAATTATGTTGGAATAAATTCGGTTCCACTGCAAGTAAGCCATATTATAATTTATGAATAAGTTAAACTACGCCAGTTCTCTGTTACGGCCCAGCAGACTAGCGACTTTTATTATCAGCGATTTGCGTTTTGGCGATTGCATCGATTCTGCATCACGTTTGGCGACTAGCTGCATTCGGACGTCATATCAAAAACGTGAGTTTCAACGACTATATTAATGGTATATTGCGTTCAGTTGCTGCATCGGCATTCAAAAGTAGCGGCGACAGGCACTCGAATATACCAGGTGTAACATTTGATCGTTGCATCTAGCTTTTGAAATGAAGCTAAATAGTCGATTGCCGTTACAAATTTAGTCTCCTGGAGCATATAATGAGAAAATAATCGCATAATCGTATTCCATAAGGACAACGAAATCGTTTGACAACGGTGTAAGGCTACAAAGTTGTACTTTAGTCGAATATTACGTTGTTTATTTACTACAAGCTATAACATCTTAGAATATTGGACAAAATGATTTTGCTTAAACTCCTAAGGTTAAACTTTATAAAAATAACAGTAGGTACATAGTTTCATCTATCAATACAAAAACAAAATGGCACACGAGAATATATGTAACAAAAGTAAATTTTCATTTTCATTGTAAAAATTACCACTGTTTACTTCAAAAAATAGATTCAAAATTTTGCTGTTCTATTTGCAACTTTGTTCTACACTTACAGTAATTATTTACAGGCAATCTTGCCAACTTCTCAACCCCGACATTAAACAGCAACAATTGGGCCTTTTACTAGCATATTTAATATTTTAAAATATGTATATATTTTTAACAAGTTACCTATAAGAAAACCTTTCTGGTAAGTCCATATCGCTCCTGAAACATTTCCACTAGAAACAATATATATATTCATGTAATTCTGTAATACCTTCCAAACACCTCAGTAGTTTTGTAGTCACGTCGATAATTAAGGAGTATATAGAAACAATGTTTATTTCATTTTAGTTTGTTAAAAAAATAGGTATATAGTAACACTTTTGTTTCTGATAGTCCCGTTGGCAATGTATGTTGCAATTAGCATTACAAAGTACGAGTATGTTGATTCGTAGTAGGTATATACGCATTATATTTCTCCTGAGGGAAAAGTTTTAAGCGCAATAGACGGACTAACCAAACCTGTCATATAACAAACATTTACGCCAGTGGTTCCTTAGCAAACAGCCCTCAGATAATGAAATGAGAACGTTAAAATATAATTGTATCTATGAAATAAGTTGAAATATGTCATGATCTAAACATTTATTAACAGTTTTTTTAATAATTTTGCATGCACTAAATGATAGCGACCTTGGGGCCTCACTAATGTAAATATATCTGAAATAAAAGTGTGAGAACCACTGTTACCTGATATGGATGCCAAGCATCCCCTTGTTCAGTTTATCATTGTTAAAGTCGACGAGTCATTAAAAGCGATTAGTGTACGCTCGGTCCAAGCTTCGTACTCTGAGGTGACTGTGTCTGACTTCGTATGATAAGCTGAAACAAGGCTGAAGGGTCTGATGTCAGCGGACCCTAGTAACACGTAGCTCTCTATCCAGCTGTTGGAGCTGGCGGATGAAGCCGTCGTTGGGGTGAATGTCGCGACGAGAGCGCACCAGAGCCAGAGCCTCGGGGAGAGTCATGCCCCGTTTGATCATCAGGAAAGCGAGAGCGCAAGTAGCGGAACGAGATACACCCATAAAACAGTGCACTAGAACGCGGCCTGTGAACAAGCGAGATTTTGAGTGTGCCAAATCTGTCCGCAGTGATATATATAATATGTCAATAACACTTGATGTTTACAGTTCGAATTTTATTTATGATACGAGCAAGGCGTTATTAAATTCGTTCGTCAATGCGAGTCATATTTTACAGTCGAATTTTATTTATGATACCAGCGAGGCGTCTCTAAATCGGTTCGTCAATGCTAGTCATATTTTACAGTAGTTTTATGATTTACATTAAGTGAATATATTATTACTATTTGGTTTATTTATATTTGATCCCGATATTAACGCTTTGTTTAGATACAAGAATACTCAGTATGCAATTTCGCGTTACTTTCCGGAGTATTTGCATACATGTTTAAATGTAAATACATTTACGTGTCTAAAGTATTCACAAATACTAACCTCCTCTCGAAAGGCCCTCATCGATGAAGTTAGCTGCGATATGGAAGTACTTGGATATATCGGTAGATGGAAGATCCATAAGCTGGAAACCCTTGTAGTGAAGTCCAGGACAGTCGCGGTAGTACAGGTGGTCGGTGTCTACCTGCGTGTAACGCTTGCCTTCAGCGGTATTCAACACATAGTTGATGCCCATTCGCCGTAAGAACGCCTTGTCCTTTGCTGCAACCCTGGTGAAAGATATAGATATTTTTGTATTATTATGTAAGAGATTGCATATATTGGCAGAGACTTACGTTGCTAGTGGTATCAATATACGCTACGAATTCCAAACAATACGAAACTAATCATACATAATTCTGGCAAATATGCACTACGAAATAATAGAAAATGTGTTTTGCCTGAAGGTGCCCTCAGAAATAAGTTACGTAGAAGTTGCATGCCCAAATCACATTAATATGTTACTTTTATCCAATGAAATATAAAAATTCTGCACGGCAACTTCAGAACACATGAATAAATATGAGCTACCCTTTCATATTCATTGCATTGATTAACATCACATTTTTCTGTCTCTCAAAGAACATTGCATGTCGGTACCCACAAACCAATCGTCTGATCGTCGATCGATGACCTCGATAAAAGACGACCGATCAATAATTGAACTATCGCCGATCGACAATTGTTCATATGCCGTCCATCCATTTTTATCCCACTGCTGGGCACGGGTCTTCTCTCAGATTGAGAGTGTCAGCCGTAATCCACTGCGCTGACCAAGTACGAATTGGTAGACTTCACACACCTGTGAGATTTTTTTTAAGAACTCTCTGGTGTATAGGTTTCCTCACGATCTTTTCCTTCGCCGTAAAGCAGTGATAAAATTAACTTCTAATTGTCCATATACCATAGATTAACTTATAAAATGTATTAATTCGATGTCGCCGTATTTATTCTATCGTCGATCGATAGCATCGGTCAAGTGAAGAAGTGGTAACAATTGACAGTCGACGACTAAAATCGATCAATTATTTGTAATTAATTCTACCATAGATCGATGACATCGATCGACTGGTAGGCACCCCATAGGCACATCCATAACTTTCCTAAATTACTGTTATACTGACTTTTCTAGATAGTAATAATGATCCTGAGAAATGATTGCATGCAAAAAAAATTTTTTTCGGCGATCTACTAAAATCTTGGAATACATCCCTACAAAAATTTGTATTGCATTTTTCACATGATTTTTACTGCAGTTTTTTGATAGCTGAGTGTCATCAGAAAATTGAATAGCACTAATATTGTAGTAGAAAACTCAGTGTATTGGACCACCTTGTTATCATCCTCTTAACTCTAAGCATATCTAGGTCATCGGGCTTACGCCCGCACAACGTAGACGAAGTACCTAAGAGCCGTTTGCAAGCATATAGTAGGACTAGTACGAATCTTGTTTATAACAGGGTTATAAATAGATGCATCTAATGTAGAGAACTTAGTAAAGACGCACTTAGTTTGTATACACATATATTATGTTTGATATTTGAGTATGTAAGTATATGTGTAGCAAATATTCAATGCTTGGTGATTGAACGTTATACTCGTAAGGCAGTCGGATAAAAAGTTTAGAGGGTAATTAGGGGTTTGACGATAAAGGTACGTCTTTATTATTAGGTATACAGATTCGATGCTTGACGGATATATATCGCCGGCCCTACCATAGGTCGAACAGAGCGGCCGTTCGACGCGCCAAGTCCCAGAAGGCGCCTCAATAGTCAAAAAAATTGACAAACTATATAAATATAACCTTAAGGTGTTGTCGAAATCTTCCCAGTTCAGTCCAGTGCCAGGTAGTAGAACGAGCGTAGTTTGACCAAGGAGGTACTACCGCTTCACCTACTTCTAGCGTGAATTCTTGCGTTTCGCTAGAACGGTGAGGTTGCCGACTCACTTATATATGAAGCGATTTTAGTCCTCAAGAGTAGCAACGCATCTGTGATCGACTTCAGATAGGACCGTCTTATACATATAAAATTACTTACAGATGCATATGGGTGAGAGCATCCACATACCATCAGGTGTACTGCATGCTATTTAATTTTTAAGATTAAAACAACGTGCTATGCTCGCACGTGTACGTACAGCTGAGATCATAGTAGTGTGGGACCGAAAGTCGATTTTTAAGTCGAAGCCGATAATTAGTGGCCAACCTTCAGCCGAAGGAGAACGTTAAAAAATCATAAGAAATTCAGTTAGAAATTGGCTAAAGTGGTATTCTAGCAATTTTTATTTATACCTTTGTACATAACATTAATGTTGATTGGATATAAATAAGTTCTAGAACTGACTACTGAAATGCCATTTTTCTAAAACGATAACAGTTCGAATAATATGGACTTCATACACAACTGGCGACGCAACCCCGCAATGAAGTTTTCGCTTATCCTTGCGCTTCACCAACTCCATTTCGGTACGGAGTATTTGTTATAGTTGGTACAAATCAAACGCTTGCTAGAACCTTCAGATTCGGCTAAATCTTCGGCTCATTTTTTCCGAAGCCGAAGTTATTGCTAAATGTGTTTTATTTTGCCGAAGCCGAAGCTTCAGTCGAACACTAGACCATAAGAATAAATAAGGAGGCGCCATAATTGAATCTTGCCCGATCCTAATTTGCCTTGAGCACTGCTGGTGTATCCCCGGATGTGTGTAGAACTTCATGTTTGACGATAAAAATAAAGCATTTCTAATCAACGTGTCGTTAGGCGAAAAAAGTACAAGTATACTCACGCATCACCGACATATAGTCCAGGGTAGACTTCATTGAGGTCAGGCGCCGGGCTGTAGGTGACGCCGGCGAACGGCCGCGACCGGAACGACGAGAGCGAACTCAGCACCGACGACGGTGACGAGCCGAAACTCTGCACACGAGACTCGTATGACACACAGCTACACAACCACTGGCCCATCGTTAGTGCACACACTTGCATCCAAATCTCACGCGTGGGTTAGTTAGCGAATATGAGATTAAATAAGGCTTGGAGGCGGAGCGCCGTTCAATAATTAAAAATTTTAGTCTCTGAATGATAGTTTCTTTGATAAAAAATATTTTAAATCTTGGAATACAAGAAATTGTAAAAATACTAAACATGTATAATTGAATTTATAATTTAAACTCGATTAAGTACGATTTCAAGTGTCTACAACTGCATGTAGACATTCAACAAAATGCTACACTCAACTTAAACTTTGATAACATTATTTAAGCACTTGATAATGAAATATAAGCAAACATTAATCATTATGCTTGTACATTATCTTATATAGATGAAATTAAAAATTTATACATGTTTGTAGCCTTGCCCAGTTTAAATTTAATTGCTAACATAAATAATCTTGACTTGACATAGTTGAAAAATATATATACATATATATTTAAAAAAAAACTAGTCAACTAATCTCCTCTAATATCCAATTCCACACTTCAATGTAACTCTTATAGAGTTATTTATGGGTTTATATTGCAAAAGCAATATGGTGCAATCATGGGCAATAAAAATATAGCATAATTTCATATTTTGCAATATTACAAGTTGCATAATGTTTATTAACGCTTTATGTATGACTCATGACTTCTGCAAAGTGATGAAACAAAATCATCACTTTCACACATAAACATGGTATATAATTTAATACAACTATTTACATATTTAATCAAACATGCAATTACTGTACAGTAATTATCTAATTACTTATCATAATGCATATCAATACGAAATATCAATACGTATAGTTGATGGCCGAATATATGAGATATTAAATTATTTAGATAGGCAATAAAATTATTAATTATTTTGTAATATTTAAATTGCGTAACATTTTAAAACGTATTTTGTAATGAATCATATTATGCTTCGTTGCATAATAGTATAGTATGCATTTTCCTCAACATAAACAGACATACATTCTAAAGTTCGAAACAACTTTTTATAAATATACCAAATATGCAATTACTGAACAGTAATATTACAATACTTAATATACAGCACGTCAATATGAAATGTGATACAACACTTAATAATATTCAATATTATTTCAATGAATTTCAGTAGTTATTAGACATTTCCATTCAATGTATTGTAATGTAAATGACACTTGCTACACTCATAGCCCCACACTAGGATTGTCTCCTGTGTCATGGGTACTATGGACACACAAAGACGAATACACAAACACCTAGACCCAGAACAGAAATCTATATACATCATTCAAATGTCTGTCTGGCCGGGATCGAACTGAGGACCCACTGCATGTCAGACCGGTTTGGTGACT